>JAEANM010002060.1:0-25607 GCA_017656035.1 Myanophis thanlyinensis
CACACTCACAAATATTTTGCAAAAAGATTCTGAGGCCTCATAAATCCTTCACTTTCTCTCTGCTCTCTCCCTTGGGACTTGCTGCTACCTGTGAAAAATAATTCAGTTGTTAAAAAGAAGCAGTTAGCAATAGCCTACACAATCCATCCTCAATATATCTTGTTTTAAAGTTTCCCCAGGAACCTGACTGATATATATCCCTGACATCATCCGCTGTGGGTGGTAAGGAATTAAAATAACCTATTTCCATAACAGAAATCTGTTTGGGAAATAGAGAATTTACAGTGGTATAGTTGATACACATGTGTTCGTGAATGCACAAGCACACACACACATCTCTGCACAAAAACCTTCTGCTGGATTTGTTGGATCTCACTTGTCAAACAATAAAGGCTGTAGAACTAACATAACAAAATCTCCAAGACCAGCTCTTTAAAATTGAGCTGGTCTTAGAAGGAACATTGAGATGATTGCACATAGAATGGATATTTTTTAAAGTTCTACCATTACTCTAATATTGTTGCAGCATGAGTATTCTGTAACATGAAAAGCAGAATTCTACATTTATATCCGAATTACAATAAAATGATATTGTTTTAAAATTGATTTTACAGGTAGTTCTCTTACAACCTTACAGCCACAACTGAATCCAAAATTTATGTTGCTTAGACCGACAGAAGTTAAGGAGTTTTGCCCATTTACAACTTTTCCTGCCACAGTTGCTAAGTGAATCACTTCAGTTGGTAAGTTACAACACGGTTGTTAAGTGAATCTGGCTTCCCCTTTCACTTTGCTTGTCAGAAAATCACAAAAGGTTGCAAAATCTAGACACTTGGCAAACGTTGATAAGATGTCCCTGAAACATGGCAAATGTCAAAACATGCCAATTGACAAGGGTCTTGATTTGGGTCATGGACCATGGGGAGGCTGCAACAAGTGTAAATGTAAAAAACAACCATAAATCACTTTTTTTCGGTGTTCAAATGGTCACAAAATGAATGGTTGTAATTGAGGAGAGCCTGTACTATATAATAAAGTTATGCAATGCTTTAGATTCATAAACAATCCCCCACCGCCCCGCTTACTTGGAATCCATTTGTAACTCTGCTGTGCCTTTTTCTTGGAATATCTATCTCTGCTCTGCAGCTCCTATGCAATTCCAAGAAAGAAATTCATTTGGTTTAAGGAGTTACAGCTGACAAGCGCCCATCTTCATATCGTCAGAAGTACCTGGGTGAAATTTTGTACATATGTTTATGTGAGTTGGTGTCTGTGTAATATGCCAAGCTTGATATATAAGAGCCAAGAGACCAAGACCACATCCCTTGTCTTTGTTATCATATGATCCTAAAATAAACAGGAAAGTTACCACTTACATGAAGAGCCATTTGCTCTTCTAGAAGAAACAATAATAGTGAAGCACTGTGAGCCGCAGGCAGACTGAGGAATTTTGACCAGTCAGTGTATCCAGTATATCAACCCAAAGTTACTCCCCAATCTGGTAACGTTTTCAACCCAACCTCAAATGATGGTTGGCCAGGACATTTTGCTGTTTAAAAAAAACGTGTTAAGTCACCTGTTCCATAGAAAGGAGGGCAGGAGCATCCCTGGGGAAACAGATGGTTTTAGGAAGAGGTTAGCTCTTCCCTGACTCACTGGGGTATAAAAGAAAGGTAAGAAAAACTACAAGACGACTTGCAAGATTATAATGCAGCATAATTAACCATTTCAATAAAGCTTGAATCTAGACTTCCTGTGAAGAGTATTTCATGATCTGAACAATATAAAAGGGCTATCAATGTAATGTCCTCTTATTACATGGACAGATGCATCTGGGGAGGTGGTGTGGGGAAGTATCTGGTTTCTCCAACAATCCAATCAAAGCCATTCAACAGCCAGACAGAATTGCCCGCAGCAGCCCAAAATGACCTTGTCATATTCCAGCACTGACTACATTACCATCAACATTATCAGCAAGGCATTTCAATACATGTTTAGGGCCAAACATGTCAGAAGAAGATGAAAAACAGTACTTTAAAAGGAACAACAAAATAGGGTTGCAAGCTACCTTCCTGCTGACCTGAGGTTGAGTTCAAGATGATATCAAAAAGATATATTCTATAAAAATAGTTAGTAAGGAAATAGTTGGCAGAAAAGGGAACTGAGTTCTTACAAGTAGTCCTTGATTTAACAACCAGAATTGGGACTAGAACTTCCACTGCTAAAACTATGTAGCCATTAAGGGAGTTGTGCTTGATTTTACAATCTTTTTTTGCCATGGTCATTAAGTGAATCACCATGGTTGTTAAGTAAATCTGGCTTTCCCCAGATTTAATGAAGATAATTAATGTTAATGTAACCCAAGATGTTGCAACTATCATAAATACCGTGTTTTCCCAAAAATACAACCTACTCAGAAACTAAGTCCTAGCTTGAATTTTACATGTGCAACCAATATAAACTTTGCCCCCAAAATAAGCCCTAATTAAGACCCTGCCAACTCCAGGGTGCAGGGGTAAAAGTTAAGCTAGGATGGGGTGGGGGGTAGAGCTGCCCTATTACTTATCTTTGAATAGTTGTAACCAGGCTTCGTTGCAGCCCATTTCTTCTGCAGCCAGAAAGGCTTTCCTGGAGGCCTCTGTAGCTGATAACAGAGCTCCGGATTGATCTGGAGCTCTGTTATCAGCTATAGGGGCTTTTTCTAAAGTCCTCTCTAGCCTTCATTCCAAGGGCCCAAATTCCAAGGGCCCAAATTGTGGTCACATAATCCAGGGACACTGCAACAGTCATAAGTGTAAGTCATTTGTTTCAGCATCATGATAACTTCAAACAGTTGTTAAACAAAAGGATTCCCTGCATTGCTAGAGTGGAAACAGGAACAAACTGAGCTCCTTTACTGCATCTTGAAAAGAAATATAAACTGCCAGGTTAGATGTGAGAAAACTAGAAACTTTTGTACTGAATATGCAGGTTTTTAAAAATGAAAATAGGAAGGTGATGGTCTGTATAATTTTTAGGGACAGAGTATAATTTGAGAGGAAAAGAAATACTTTTTGCCTTTGACTTACAGATTTTATGGCCAGAGCAACTGGTCTAATTTTTAGATTTCAAAATCTCAATATTAATTCCCTGATTTTTGTCTAATCTTAATTTTTCCCCAAAAATACAAACACTCCTCATAGTTATAAACTATTACTCATTTATTGTATTTATTATTGTTATTTTATTATTAAATGTATATCTTGACTTTCTGTTTATCTTTATATAATTGATTATTTTAGTTCATAACTAAAGTTTAGTCAAAACCAAACAAAGCAAAATAATGAGATGGTTAAAATACTATTTAAAAGAAACACACCAGGTAGAGTTCTCATTTAGTTCAAAAGATTTGGCAATGAAACAACAATTTATTCCTTTCCCAACTGTGCTTTTTCACGAAGTTGTAATGATACTAAACTGAACGTAGCAACTATATACATTTTGCCTTGTACTATTTGAAGAACAAATACAATACAAAAGATACAATATAAAGAGTATTTTTCATTTATCTCCATCCATAAATGTTTTATTCTGACTTTTCAACCTTATGTATCTTTGCAGTTGCACTGTGCAGTTCTTGTGAAAAGAGTGTTTTGCTGATTTGCTAACAGTAAAAATCCAATCAGACCAGTATGGAACTTCTTTGTTGCATTAGTAGTAGAGCTGAAGTGGCCTCTAGTGGATCAGAAAATTCAAACAAGAGGATTTTTTATAAAAGAAAACATAGCCCAATCAAGTGATGTTGTGCTGAGTTAATTAAGACCATGAAATCCAAAGTAATCTCTATTTCCAAGACTTGCAAGGGGCAAAACAGACCCTGGGATGAATGGCTTGGCAACTTGGAATATGATCTCCAGATCTGAGTGGGACATGGGGATTTAGGGCGTCTTTGGGTTAATCTCTGAATCAGGCCCTGCCTGGTTTCAGCTAATCAACTTTCTAAAAGAGAAGCTCTACTTGGGGGGGATCAGGGATATCTGTTATTAGAAATGAGGAAAAATTCCCTACATTATGAAACTGAAGTGCCAGGCTGATACAGTGGTTAAGGTGATGAACTAGAAGTGGAAGATCCAGAAGTGGAAGTCCAACCATAGCCATGAGCTAGCTATTCCGTCTCCTACCTCACAGGATTGTTACTATGTGGGAAAATACAAGAGTGTTTCTCATAGAGCAAAGGTGAAATTCAAATCAATCAAACAAACAAACAAACAAACAAATATGATACAAACTGTCTTTATTTTTTAAAATATCATTATGTTTCCTACCATTCTCTCATCAGGAATGTGAAGACTTGCAAAGTATGAATTAAGCAAGTAAGCAAAACACAATATCTTCCTCTATATCTATTAAAAATTAGAAAACATCCACTTTCATGGCCTTGAATCAGCCTAGAGGAACCATTATCAGACAGAGAGTGCAGTACAGAAAGGAGCATATCCCATATTATTGCAGCAAAAGTGGTACCATTGCTAGATTTTCAGATGTGGGTAGAGAACCAAAGTCTTTGCCACCTGGGCATGCAATAATGGAAGCCACTTGTAGACACCCACATTCTTCATCATACTTCAGCCCACTTTTCTCTCTTCTAAGGAATGGTCTGGGTCCATTCATGGATTGACTGGATTCCTACATTTTGACAATACTTTCTGTGGACACATCCACAATAATTTATAAATGACTTAGTGTCCCATATAAATCCATCAATTCTGCATTATTCCCAAAAATATATTTAAAACAAATCATAGTTTAGCGTATTTCGTGAGCCTAACCCATCAGCTGGAAATAGAATTAAAAGATAAAATGTCTGGAATACATCAGGCTGCATATAGCTGATATTTTCTGTCCACAAACATGATCTACAATTTAATTTGAATTTACTTTTAAAATTATATTAGTATTTCAGCGTAGTACCTTTTCCAAACACTGACAAACTTTCTTTCAATTCTTCTAGCCCTCTATTGTCGGTATCCTGAGTCTGGGTTATTTGGACTCTTAACCCTACCTTTCACTTCAGCAACTTCAGAAATCCACTGGATTTCTAACTCTTTTGGCTCTAATGCCCCAGTGCTGGTCCAATGTTTTTGTTTTTTTTTCCTCTATATCTCACAGCTTGGATTAACTGCTGGTGGTATCCAGAGCAATCTTTTGACAATCTCTTGGCTTCTGTTTAAGAAATTCAGTGACCTAATCTGGATCTGTCCTTCCAGGCTGATAAGACCAAGGTCTTGTAGTAAGGAGTTAACAAGATGTCCTTCATATGCCAATTTCTAAGGTAGAATTACTATATTCTGCAGAGAGAGAAAATTTGTAGGGAGAGGCCAGTGATACTGTATTACACAAAGATTCTACATGGGATAGTTAATATCCCACCAAATGAACTTGGTTTGAGGGTTTTATTTTGCCTCAGCTTGCTTATCCCAAAAAGAGCTGATTAGCAGTCTAGCAAGTCTACTGAAAAAACCTCCCTCTGACTTGAGACAGATTCACTAGGGAGATATCTGTTATCTAAAACTCCACTTATTTGGTGTAAAACCTACCATATGTTCTTGCAAAGCCCCACCAAGTCTGCCCAGCTCAGTGCTAAACAAGTGTAGTTTTGAAGTGCCAACCACAAACACAGTTGGTCATGCAAAGCAAGGGGATTATGCACTTTCAATAAATCTTGGGTCTCCAGCCAAGCAAGCCTTTAAAAGGCCTGGGGAACTTTAAAAAGAAATGCTTCAATCATATTAGGATGCTTGTCCTCCATGAAATGACATCACGCTCTTATGCATTATCCAGAATTAATGTCTTCTCAATCTGCTATCTGTATGGATTATAAAAATTAAAATTTTGCTATTCATTTGCTGATTATACTTAAAGTGGGAGTACAAAAAGAGTCATATTCAAGCCCAAATGGTTACCCATGCAATCTCTGCCCTTCCAAAAAGCCATTTTGGAATATCATTTTATACGGCATTTGTGGAGGGTCATACAAGTTATAGGATATGACCACCTAACCCCACCCCCCTAACATGATATTCTATTTCTTTAACATAAGGAATACATAAAAATTGTAACCATGTCCCAAAATAGGCTCAAACCATTTTTTTTAAATAAAAAGCAATGATTTACCCCAATACTGTGATCCTGCCCTATTATAACTCCACTCACAACAATTCTTGCATGCCATACAATGTTAAACCTACTTAGAGAGGGCTGTAAAGCACTATGAAGTGGTACATAAGTCTAAGTACTATTGCTATCTCCCCATTCCATTAGAACTAAGAATGGCATCAAGCAGGTCTACATATTTGCCCCACTCTTTTTAAATTTCTATATAAACACCATACTGGGCTGCCTCCTTAATACAAACTTTCACTTGCCCCCCAACCCCCACCCCATTTGCTGAAAGACACATATGTGTTCTATTTTATGGAGACAATGCAGCAATACTTTCAAGAACATGAATTGGCCTTAAAACAGCACTGAGAGCTCTATGTCAGTAATGGAAGGAAGACCAGCTAAAACTCAATTATCAGGAAACTAAAATCATGGCAAAAGGTTCAAGAGCCACTAGAGGATGGATAGCCACAAGACTGAGAAGATCTCCTGTTTTCTTCATTCTACTGGCAGTAGGAAAGCCCATGGGGATTATACTGCTGAAAACACACAGAGGAGCTCATCTGCCCTTCTTAAATTCCTTAAGAAAAAGGTGGCCATTCTATTCCTGCAGCACTTAAATTATTAAAAGCCAAGCCAATAGTACAGTTTATAGTGCCCAGCTGGAACCTTTCTCCAATTTTACATTATTACAACTTGTCCATATTTCTAAGGTTGGCTCTCCAAGTTTCAAAATGTGTCTCTAATGCCTCCCTGAGCCCTCATAAGACAGATCTTGTGAAAGTGGAAGCTAGAATGTAGGTCATCATACTCAATTATTGGCTCTGATTAACTGTTTTTTTTCCCTATGGCCTTGCCAAATTAACTATGAGTGATAACTTTCCGTCCATCTGGAAGCAGGCAGTAGTAACTAAAGTCTTATCTTTGGGCTTCTCTCCAGGTCTTCCACTCAGCATAGAATACAATCAGGCCAAAGCACTCATTAAACAATGTGTAAGAGACATACAGGACCCAGCCAAGTCCTCAATTTTAATGCTAGTGAATCCATCAGGTACTGTGCCTCCCTATGGCATGTTTATCTAATCTTGAAGTATCCAGTCATCTGAGAGCCTTTACTCTGGCACAATGCCATATCCTCCCTTCGGCTGTCCTTGAAGGCCAATACAGAAAAAATTCTCACAATGTCCCTGTAACTCTGAACACATAAAAACAACAGATTATGTGCTTCTCCATTGCCCATAATACAGAGACATCCATATTAGTCTCATTTCACTACTAATGCAGAAGGCAATTTTACACTGCTTTCAGATACCCACCTTGCTGTAGCATATAATGTTACCAGGTTCTGTGCAATAGCAGTTAAATCAGATCATGATTTATGCCATAAAGTAGACTAAATGAGCATCTAGTTCACCATACTAGAGTACTCTGTAATTGATATAGTCTGCCATAGTACTAACTTTTATGATCCCCTACAACCATCTGATGCTCTTATTCCTTTTAGATTATTTTTAGACCTTTGTTTTTCTATTTTGTTTTATGTTTTATAACTCCTTAAAATGATTATTTTAAATTCTGATGTACCTTTTCTGCTTTTTAATTGACTCCAGTCCACCTTTCTTGTGGGGTTCCATGACCATAATAAAGATTTCATTGACTGAAGTACATAAAAACATCTGGGGACAATTTGAAGAACTCTGAGCATGCATCAAAACCTAACCTGATGCGGACATATCTTTAGGTGGTATCCCACCAACAAGATTTTCTGCAACCTGCTGTTAATTGGTGGAGAAATAGTCCACTCCACATCCTGCAATTTGTCACCAAGATCCCTTTCATTTAAAAAAAAATGAATACATTTAATGTTTAGGGTATTTTGTATATAAGTGAGGCAATTTTTTTTTAATAAGAGTCATATACCATATTTTACAATGGAGGATTATTTATTTAATTAGTAGATTTATAGGGCTACTCACTTTATAAATGGATGACTCTGGGTGGTACACAACTGTTAAAATAAAATAATAAATTTATAAAACTACTATTGAAAACTGTCATTTAAAGGTTTATCTTATACTTGATGGTATCCTGTATTTCACAGATGTTAAGTTTGACCACATATGGCTTTTTTTTTTTAGTTAATGTTGTGTGATTTCCAACCTGTTCAGAGTGTTACCTACCATTTCCTGGCATTTCCACCTTGGAAGGAAGAAAAGAGGAAATCTAAAATGATGGTCATCAAGAAGGATGAAATTGTGTCACCCATTTTTTGTCTCGGCTTCATTCAGGACTAGTTCAGCCTTGCCTACCAAATAATCTCCAAAATAGTTTATGTGATAACCCTTTTGTACTATACCTTTCCTCATAATTTCCCAAAATGTCTAGGGGCAGAAGAAATAAATGATCGACATGGCATTTCTAAGAACATAAAGAACAAAAAATCTGAAGCCACAAAATAGGTACAATAACATTTTTCAGATATGAAGGAATGCCAATTCCCAATTTAAGTATCTTACTGAGAACATTGTCTTGCAATCCCATGCTTGACCACAATATATGCTGTCAGTATTCTTGATTCAACCCATCACATTTTGAAGCTTATCACCCACAGGAATCTATTAAAAGGGGAGTGGGCATTATTAAAAAAAAAAAGATCATAGTTAGAACAGTTCCTGTCCAAGGGCTCAGCCTTTCCTCCTCCTTTTCATAGTCCTCAAAACCCAAGTCTCCCCAGGTTTACATATTCCCAAACCACCGTGGCCTCCTCACATGAAGACAGGGTGCTTATTAACTGCTGGGGGATATCACAGCGGCAGAACTAAATTGCAGCTTTTGAGGTAATGGCAGTCTGTCATTTACTTTCTTCGGGCAGAGCAGAGTGCAGCTCAGACGTGACTTCACATACCTTTTCCCAGTCAGCTCTTCCAACAAAATTTGACCAAGCAGCGTTTAAGTTGACCCCAAGATGCCAGACACCTCTGAACTTAAGCTTTCAAAGATCACTGATGGAGATGAGACGGTATAGTGGCAACATGGGATGAGCATAAAAAGAGTCCAAATAGTACCAGCTCTCAGGGAGTTTTTTGTTTTTGTTTTTTAGGAAATTACTGAAAAGAATCTAGCAGCAATTTTTTCTATTATTAATAGGCATGTGGTGGTAGGTTTTCTCAATGTTTTAGAGAAAGTAAAAATTCTAAAAATGTGATAAAATGAACCGCAACTCATGAAAAGTTATGACATTTTGTAAAATGTGTTAATCAGAAAAAGTACTACCTAAGACCCCTGCCAGATTTTTGGGCTACGATGTACCCTTTCAAATGCTCTGGACACATTCATTAACCCAGCGAGCATGACTGGTTATCTGTTGGAAATTGTTGGTCGATAAAATCAGGAGGGCACCAGTTCTTTGCTACTAGGTTATAGCTTTGTTTTTTCTCAGAGAGCTTCGAGTTCTGCTGTGGACTTTCTCTCTGACCTCTGGTTTGTGGAATAGATGCCTCAAGATTATCTCAATCCAGCAATGTAGATATACATACTGCTATATATTGAATGACAACTTCCCTCACTGATACCATCTTGATTAATGTTCATACATGATCAGTATGGAATATTGTGACCTGTGGCAGTTCTAAGCTAAACTGTTGCATTATTAATGCTACTGCTACAAATTTATTAGGCATATAGATAATCATGTGCATGGCAGAGCAAATGGCCACTATATCAACCACTTCATATAACTACTTCATATAAATGGGTTGCCCATCAGGCCCTGCTGATAAGATGCAAACTATTATCAACAACATGGCACATCTGTTCATATCAAACATCCCCTAAAATCTACTGCTATACATTTTAAAAACGTCTTACATGGTTGCATACAACTTTGAAATCTCACATGAGAAAGGGTAGTATAGGCATATCTTGCATTAATTAATTATCTAATCAATCACAAAAATATATTTAATTATAAATACAAAGATATAAGTAATAGTAAATATATGGTCAAAGGGCTATTAAATATTGATGCAATTAATATAGCCCAAAGTCCTTTAAAATTAAGAAGATTAATGCTTTGATTGTCAAATGAGGTCAATATGTAAATGTCCCCAGGAAAAGATCAGCACCCCATTATTCCCACCATAACAATGCTCTTCTTCTTGGAGTTTCTGATTTATTATTTCATATCCAGAGAATATAGAGCAAGATTAATTAATTAATTAGTTCGTTCATTCATTCATTCATTCATTCATTCATTCATGCTGTATACCACCCAACTCCCACCAATTCTGGGCAATTCACAAATATAAAGACAGAAATCAATGAAACAATGAAACAATGCAACAATAAAAGATGGGAACCCAAGATGGCAAAACCCCAGGAAGAACAAGAAGCAAACCTAGGGCTTCAATCATCCTCAAAAAGGCCTGGGCAAAGAGCCAGATCTTAAAGCCTCACCCAACACCAACAGGCTGAGGGCCACTGGGATGTGACTTTGTCCCAAGAGGAACAGAAAAGTCATGTAAAACAGAGATGACTTAAAATTTTATGAATTAAAAGTAAGCTTCAGAACTTGTTTCTCAAAGGCCATGAAAGGCTATCTTCCCAAGCAGAGGCAGCCAGACTATTTTAGTGAGTATTCTTTTGTTTGCCAATATTTCTAATACAAAAACTCAAGTCAGATCATCTCACACAGGATCAACAGTATAACTATGCTGACAAGTTTGAGCTGACCAGTTTCTGAGCATGGTGAGAAAAGAAACGCAAAGAAACACAAAAGCATTACAGGAAGCAGAACAGATGATTCTGGAGCTCACTGCTTGCCTTACGTATATCTACAATGAGGTTTGCAACAAGCTGCCCAGAGTCACCTTGTAGGAGAGATGGGCAGCATTAAAATTAAACAAACAAACAAACAAACTGATTTCCAGGATGACATTATAGAGACACTGAAATAAATTGTGACACCATAGTCAATATTGTATGGCCTGGCCATTCGATCAACATCTGCTCCACATTGTCCAAATAATGAATCAATTCAACAAGAGATTTCTTGCCTCTTCATCGCCTCCACCTTCTTCCATTCCTACATTTTAAAGCTATGTTGAATATTCCTTCTCTAGTGTTGTTAGATCTCATTATTTTGTTGCTGTGCACCATTTTATGTTTATATCCCCCATCCAAGGTTTAGCAATATTCTTCTTATTCTTTTAATTTAAAGGTTTAACAGCATGCACGCTTTATTATTTGATAATTTTTCAGGTGGACCAATTAAAATTTTACCCATATTAACTTTGTTGTATTTGATATTGTTTCATTTTAGATACCTTTTTTAAAAAATGAAGCTACATTTAAATGGAATCATTTTTGTTGTAATAATATTGTGTAAACCACTTAAAATTAATGTAAGAATATAATAGACTGGTATTTTAAACAAAAATAATGTGGAAGATTTCCATTCTCTGCCACAAAACTAAAAGAACTGGGGAAAGCATTCTCACCATGAAAATTTACCTAGATATGAATAAGCCATGACCAAAGACAACAGATACATAAGGGATGGTAAGTATATACTGCATCTAGTATCATGGATTAGTTTTATGTATGCTGAAAAAGTGAAAATAGGCTGTCTGCTATTCCAATAATAAAATCCTTTACAATAAATATGAATATATTTCAGGGATTTCTATCTTGGATAGGAAACTCTTCCCAGGATTATGCTTAATATTTTTGGGAAGAGAAAGGGTGTGGTAGATGAAGCTATGATGCAAATAGGCAGAGATGTGCCAAGCATTTGGTTAAGACTAAGATTCTCTATTTTCTTGAGTTCAGGAGGGAGAATTTGAAATGGGATCGTTTTAGTTATAGTATGTTAAGTGGAATCTAGGATATGCACTGTGCATTCCTCCTTGAAAATCCTTTTCATCTCTTCAGTCTTCAGCCACTATTGCTAAAGGGTGGGTTACAAAGATTGGATTGGATCCAAGATTACATGTCATTTTAGGGTCTCCAATGGCTCACCCTTAATGATGAGTGATGAGATGGTTTATAAACATTAGTTGTATTAGCTGACATTAGTTTGGTTACCATAGCACTCTAATCAATTTAGGAAACTAAATTGACTGGAAGGCTGTTTTCCCCATTGTGAGAAAAGGATTTTAAGGATAATATATAGATCGATAGAAGTAAATGTATGTGAAGTATTTCTAAATACAGGAAAGGTTCTCAACATTTCTGGCTACATAATTAACAAAGGGAATAATCCAGGAGGCAATTTTCACGCACAGGCTATTCAGAAATAAGCTCAGCATTATTTTGATCTACCTCTTCTTCATTTCATTGTGCATGTCCTCATTTCAATGCATTTGTTGAATGAATTGCCATCATGTTATCTCACAGTGGAATTTTTGTGTCTGTCAAATTCCAGTTTCCCAAATCACATGCTTAAAAAAAAAATCCTCTGCGTGTTGAAAGCAGATTCATATATTACTTCCTTACTTATCTTTCTTCTTTTCTACAGTTTTCTTCCCAGCCCCTGCCTTTCTTCAAATTCTTCCTTTCCTCCTTTCCTCCCCCCCCCCCCGCACCACTCCCCGCATCTCTCTCACACATACACCCAGAGCTGGACTGCAGCCACGTGGGCTCGTCTGAGGCCTAGCAGGAGACAGAACAGGGCGAGACCCATCTTGAAGCTGCTCCTCTTCACAGACCTGCAGGCACCTTATGCAAACCACAAAACGGTAACCAAATAAACAACCAACCAACCCGGGTGCCTCCGGCTCACTCCACCCACACATAGCACTCTTCCTCCCGCCCCTTGCTGTCCTTTCCCCCGGCTCTTGGCAAACTGCCATAGAGCCGCCAAGCTGCTGATGGAGCATTCTGGTGCCAGGCCTTGGAAATGATGGAAGCTGAGTCTCTGGAGGCCTGCAAGCAAGGGAAGAAGCAGGCTGGCTGGCTGGCTGGCTGGCTGGCAGGCTGGCAGGCTGTTGGGTCCTGCCCTCCTCGGAGCCATGCTTTTAGGCTTCTGGGCATGTTCTTCAAAGCTGCAAAGATCAGACAGGCAGGAGTTTCCATTCTGCACCCCTAGCTCCCCCCAAAGACACCCCTGGCTTTAACATCAAGGTAAGGGCAGGCAACAGTTTAACAGGTGTTCTTCCCCCTCCCCAGCCTCCCTATCTCTTGCAGAGGCTGCAAGACTTCTGAGGGAGATGCAACTGTTGAAGGTGTCAGGCCTCAAGAAGGAAAATAAGGTGCATTATTTGGCCTCCCAGTCATTTCTCGCATCTATTACATACCTTTCCTCTGGTATTGCTTCATAAATTGAAAGAAACACGTTACAGAAAAATTGTCACAAAAAAGGATCAGACAGCAATTCTCTGTTGCATTGGATCCCCTTGGGTCTGCGGATATGTGATTAGATTTATTGAACAGTGAGCAAAAAGCTCTCTGTATATGCTCAGATCAATCTTAAGGACTACCAACTAGAAAATAAACCACACTAAATGCAGTGCGACAACAGTTTTACATGTCAATAAAGCTGCAATTTTATGCATATTTACCTGGAAGTAAGTGTTCCTGAATACACACAGGTTAGTTCTGCAAAAAACCCTGGAGAGCACATCATGCAAATCTGGATGGACAATTACACCAGGTATAGTATGAATATAGTATAGTATGAAGGGTATAATCTGAATACCCTTCAGATTTTTGGACCACCACAGCTGGCATTATTCCCTGTCACCCTGGAGCATTTTGCTGGGATTAATAGTCATTGACAACCTTTCCTCATTATGAAATTTAAGTCCACCCAGGTTTCAACATTTGTATTCATTATTATACTAGAATAAGAACTGCAAAGCTTTTTCCCATGGCAAACATTACACATAGGTACCTAAAATATGAACTGGCAAAAGGTTGCTTGTTTTTTTTATCTAATTTATAGAACTGCCATCTCACAATCAAGTGTCTCTGAGCAATATTTACGTAATTCAGAATCTATTTGGAGATTTCTGGATGTCCATTATACAACTTTAAATCCAATTCTCCCTGTGATAAATCAAGTTGATGAAAAAGAAAGGTGGGGAGGCTATGAATAAATGTTAAAGAAAGGCCTGAACTCACTCTTGGTATAATCACAAATACTTTTGCTGAATATATGTGCTTAATTAATGTTTTCTTAAATCTTATCTACTTGTACCTTTTTTCCTCTGGTCCAGATTTCAGGTATCTAATAACAATTTTAAAAAGTTTCCACAAGCTTGAATGTTTCCTTATTATTGTGCTGAAGAATGCAGCAACTTAACTGCTAATATTGCGTTGAACATCTGTTGTACTTATGTCAATAATTTTAATTGTTTTCAATGAGTAGCCATTTCAGAAAGTGCAAGAAAGAAAACATCTATTTCAGGAATTCAAAGTTTCTGCTGTTTGATGCAGCATTTGCTAATTGGGAATGAGAACTATTGTGGAATTAATACTGCATATCTCAAACGCTCCTGTTTAGGGAAGGCTGAATTAAGTTATCTGAAATAAAAGGTAAACTACCTTTCTTCAGTAAATGTTAACTGATTATATTCTGCCTTTCCAATCTTATATCAGACCCAAAGAAAATATTAAAATAGGTTCCCTGTTTGGACTTAACACTTAACCTCAAAAGCTGAAAACCAAATGGAAAAGGCTTTTTTTTTTTTAAATATCATCAAGACATATGATATACATAAAATATTCTTCAGATAAGAAATGGGTTGTGGGGAATATGAAAACAAACCCACTTGGTTCATCCTGCTTCTTCACCTCCCTTCTCGACTCCTACCTTCCCATCATCCATCCCTCAGGGCAGACTGCACTGTATGGTATGTGTGTGGCTACTGGCGACAGTGCTGGGTGGTAAGAGAACATCAAAGAGACTGGGGAGTACCAGGGAGCTAAAGAGGGTGTAATTAAAAAGCCTGGGTTGTACTATTTTGTGCAGATGTTTGAAGTAGCTCAGAGCAGAGAAGCATCAAAGACTTGAGAGCAGACTGGAAGTGTGTGTGTTGTGTGTGTGGGGGGGGGACTATAGAGAGAAAATCAGGAGTCTCATCATAGTGGAACAAATTGGCTCAGGACCTGCACCTGCTGATGCACAGAACCTTTGATGATCATAGAGTGGAAGGAGGACTGAAAGGGCAAATAAGCCCAGTAGTCCAGTTCCCTCATTCAGGTCGCAGAATATAACACAGAAGTCACATAACTGTAAGATAGACCAGAAGCTGAGTTTGGGCAAAAGAAACAGAAGAAGGAAAAAAAGTATGCACAATAAAATAAAATCAACCAAACAGGGCCTTGTTGCTCTGGTATCTTTTCCCTGAAATTCTAATTTCTAGACCAGTGGTGGCAAACCAATGGCATGTGTGTCAGAGGTGGCACTCAGAGCCCTCTCTGTGGGCATGCAGAGCTCCACCATGTTTCTCCGTGGCGCTTCTTGATGTTGTTTCTCGCAAACGAAGAAACAGACGCTCACCAAAGAAAAAGATCTCACCTTGCAGAGCTGCCAGTGTTGTGATGCCCCACCTCCCGCTGGCCAGCTGGTCTTCGGGTCTCCATTACATGTGTGTATGCATGCACCTTGCAGTTTGGGCACTTGGTCTCTAAAACCAAGTTTGCCGTCACTGTTCTAGACAGATTGCTGGGATTGATCACTTTCCGCTTTTATGGAATATGACAATGTTTTTTTGTTGTGACAATTTGAAGTTACTGATAAATTTGCACAATATGACTCTTTATATTTTCTCCCCCTCATACTTTTGCCTTCACATCATACTTATTGCTGAATATTCTTCACATTCAATATTTATCTTCATGCTTTTTGAGGGCCTTTATGGATTAGAAAGTCCTCATAATCTTTTTTAAAATAAAAAGAACATTTAGCAATGATTCACACAAACTATGCAAAACAAAAACCAAGTGGTCTTACTCACATACAGCAGGGGATATCCCCCCAAATTCCTCAATCTTCTACAATAAGGGATAAGATTTGTTTTCATAATTATATGTAGGATGAAAATTGTAAATCCTCAGTGTGAGTTAAATACAGTCATGAAGACTTCTCATGAGAAATTCTGGTCAGTTTATTTCTAAACCAGCTAAAAAATACAGATCCTTTTAAAAACTCAAATGCCTTGCTTGAATCAGAACAAGACATTTACTAAATTTACATCTTATTTTCACATTAGTTAGTTAACCAGATTTCAATAAAAAGCATACATGTCTGATAAAACTCCAATATCCACTCTTTGCTTTATTTCAAGACATCAGGTCAATATCTTTAAAGATGAAATAATACTTCACAATTCTGGTTCATTCTAATATAGTAAGAGAAATAATGTACACAGCCCCAGCAATTCTCCTGCATATCGATAAATTAATAAATAAAGCAAGTAATATCAGCTTATTTATTACTGTTATATACAAAGAGGGATTTCTGGATTGTTGTTTATAACAAGCAGAATTTAAAATTGGAGTCTATCTTTTGAGCAGCATGTGATCAAAATATATAATCATAAAACTTGATTGAAGAATAAAAACTATCCATTTCTGTAGTTGAAATCCAACCAAATGTTCTAAAAGAATTTGACCAAAGTTAATTGTCAAAATGCACCAGAAAGAACCTGATCATCTATGTGTAAGGCATATTGATCCAGGTCTAATACCACAAGAATAGAATGGCATAAAAATACATTACTTAATCATTTCGGCCTGAGATTTAGTTCCCCTGTTTGAGTTTTCCATTGTGTAAAATTATGATTTGGTTCAGACAATAGTGCCCATAGTAGAAGCTGTATGAAATAATTAATGGAGGGCTGCAAGGTAAATAGCCATGTTCTTATAAGGAGAAGGTAAAAATCTGAGGTCCAGTTAGTTTATCTCAATCTTTGTTTCCAACCTGATGTGCTTTCATATAAATTAGATTACAACTGCTATTGTTCTCAACCAGAAAGTCCTAGGCTAGAGTTTCTCATATATTTTAAAGTGCCACAAGTTTTTTGAATTAAACAATGTGGCATGCCAGCAAGCTAGGAATCTCAGAAAGCAATCACATAACGAGGTACCTGGTATCTACTTATTGCCATAAGCACTTATTCATTCTATTAGACCAGACATGGGCAAACTACAGCCCGGGGGCCACATCCAGCCCGTTGGGCTTTTTAATCTGGCCCACCAAACTAGTTACTAGCAGGAACCATCCCAATGAAAAGCTAAGCATTATGCGCTCTGAAGTAAATTATTAATTTAGATAGTAAAATACTAGATCACATTAGCAGTAGCTTATGTGTTTTATTTATTTTTCTAGTTTCCTAAATTATTAAAATCTGGATTAAATCAGTTCTTATTTTGGGTTCATGAAATGATGCCATTGCATCGCATCCTATTCTGGCCCAGCCCCTCTGTCAAATTTTAGAAACCATTGTGGCCCGCGAGTCAAAAAGTTTGCCCACCCCTGTATTAGACCTTTCCAAATTTAGCTGTCTGGACATTGATGATCTATGTTTTTTCTCTTGGAAAGCCTGTTCATCTGGTGTTTCCTAACAGCAGTATTCATAGAAGTGGGAAAATTCCCAGGTTGCAAACAATCCTATGACTGCTTGACTCAGGGAGAAAACTCAGATTGAGTTTTCATTCCAGGGAGAAAACTCCCAGGAATATAATTAAGGAATGTTAGACTCTGGATTTAATAATTTAGTGATGGGAGGAAAACTCCTGTAAAAGCATTGCATATTTGAGACCCTATCTGAGAGGGCATTAAATTTCTGCTCCACAGTTCTCCCATTATGAGAGAAAAGATTATGATAGAATAAATATCAACATATCTGCAGGAAGAAACTGTACTTCTGCAAATGAATGATTTGTAAAATATTGTATACTGGCTTGCCCTAGGTGTTAACACTTTCCAATATATACAGATTAATCAGTGTAAATCTTACATATACTTTGCCATCTGCTGTATCAGGTCACAGAATAGGAGTATATTCAAAGATCATGCTTCAGCCTGATAGTTGAAGCAGTTTTGGAACGATGCATATCAGTCATCTCTTTTTCGTCTTTCTCTGTGGTTGCTTTTCCAATAAACGAGTCACACTGATTGCTAAATAAAGTAGGAGGTATGTACTTCACCCACAAACATGACTCAGTGAAACCCAAAGACATCATTCATTCCACTAGGGAAAATAAGCAAGGCAGATTGCCAGAAAGAGTATGAACGCCTTTCAAATCACTTGTTAGTAAAATTGGACAGTACAATTACAATTTAAAGACTTGACTGATAGAAATATAAAATAAATACAATACTTTTAAAAAAAAAAGAAAAATGGGTGATTGAGTAATGGAAATATTGGAAAATTGGATGAAATACTTCATATTCAAGCATGAAAAATTTTTGGTCATTAATTCACTGAGTTCATAACCAGGCCCCTTGGAGTCCAAGATCCTCAAAAGACCAGCAATTTCTGGAACATTTATATTTCTTTTTCAACAACAGAAAACTGAATTCACTTTAGTGAATTCTAACTAACTTGTCTTGTTGATATCAATAGGTTTAAAATGAATGTAATAACTAATTTTGTCCAGGCTTTGAATAGTGTGCTGGTAGCCATACTCCAAAAAATTATAAAAATAATAAAGATGAGATTGAAAGCTAGCAAAAAAATATAAATTATATTTATATTTAATTAAAATTAAATATACTTACTAAAAAAATGTTTCTGGCCATGTATTTTAATGCTCTCTTTTTGCATGCAACATTTCAATTTGGTAACAACTTTTGAAGTTTGATAATAACCTAACCCAACATTAAGAATTAAGTACAGATGGTCCTTGACTTATGACTGCAATTGGGATCAAGATTTCCATTGCTAAGCAAGGTGGTTGTTAAATGAATCGAGCCCACTTTTATTACCTTTTTGCCATCATTGTTTAGTGAATCACTGCAGTTGTTAAGTGAACCACATGGCTGTAAATTGAATCCAGTTTCTCCCTTTCACTTTGCTTTTCAGAAGCTGGCTGGAAACGTCACAGGCGGCAGTCAAATTACTGTGGGATAGTACAACCGCTGTAAATATTTGTCATTGCTAAGTGCTCAAATTTTGATCACATGATTATGGAGATGCTATTATGGATGTAAGTACAAGAACCAATCATGTCACTTTTTTAGTGCCGTTGTAACTTTGAACATCATTAAACCAGTAGTTGTAAGTTGAAGAGTAATCTTAGACATGAATCTGTATAACAGAGATGAAATATATGTCTTCTAAATGTTGCTAAATATAGTCCAACAAAAGCTCCAATCAGCAGACAATGATCAATTTTAAGAAGCATTGAAAATGATAGCTGTATAATATTTGTAGGGTCACTTTTACCTATCTAAGATGACTTTTGCTTGGGGGCACGGGCAGGAATTCCACACAGATACATCTAAAGCAGGGGTGGGCAAACTTTTTGACCCGTGGGCCACAATGGTTTCTAAAATTTGACAGAGGGGCCGGGCCAGAATAGGAGAATGGTGTTTGTGTGAACTAATATAAATTAAATGTAAAAACCATTACATGAAAAGATTTGGCCTTTATCAGGCAGCAAAACAGCATTGTGCTTAGTTTATTGGAAAAAATGTTGCTTAATGCTTAGTTTTTCGTTGGGCTGATTCCTGCTAGTAACTAGTTCGGCGGGCCGGATTAAAAAGCCCAACGGGTCGGATATGGCCCGTGGGCCGTAGTTTGCCCATGTCTGATCTAAAGTCTCCTTTAAGTAAAGTTTGACATAGTGAGCCAAAATCACAGTTTATATCCATAAACTTTTATTTAAAACAATGTAGAGGTATGCCTTACTTTCTTTAGGGGTTTTTAAAAATCCCCAGTCAAGTTTATGGCCCTAATATTTGCAGTGATCTTTCATCCATATGCTAATCAAGGATTAGCTTCCAAGCTCAGGTAAGTTCAGCTGCTAGATATGATAACAAATGTATCACTTTCTGCTGCTGTGCCCTATCAAAAAACAAATAATTGATTTTACTATGTATCATCTAAATCAAACTGTTGTCTGGAGATTAACCCTTCCCCAATCAGATTCCATGAACAATCAGCCAAATCAGACTAATATTTGTCCTAGAAGCTAATTTGGTGGACTGTGTTCAGGAGAGGTCCCAATGAAATTGTATGCCCCATTGTTTAGAAGAAGTGGGAAAGGTGAGAGGACACCTTAGTAATATGTCCCTGTGCAGGAAGAAACCTGTCAAATGCATTATCAGATGTAGTTGCTTGTTAAAGGAGTTCCTTCTAAGGAAAGCATAATTTGCAATGGTGTTTATGGATAAGAGGCTCTATATGTTACAAGAGCACCCTGGACTGGAAAAAGAAATAATCTTCTCCAGACTGCAACAAGCAATGCACATTCCCAGGATCAGCAAAACAAGGAGGCAGGAAAAGGATGCAAAGAAATGTATTTTATCACCATTTGGCCTCCAACAGCAAATCAGAGGTGCAATTCCATTTGTCCGTATAGCAAGGTTCCATTTTAGATTATGCCATGCTCATGAAATTATTGAGTGATAGCAAAATACTGGTAGTATTTGTGTGAATGCATATGGTTATTTGGAACACACACAGTGATGAAACTACAAATATTTTAGGTTTTAAGTACAATAAGACTCTAAATAGTAAATTTATTCCTGGAAATAATTTCCCCATGTTTATTCCTTCTAGTGGTTAAAAAGACTTTTCAAGTCGTTCTTTTTTAAAACTGTCCTTTGAAGGCTATAGAGGACATCATTTAATAAAACTGAATCCCTTAGTCAGCAAGTCTTTTTAAAAATGTGTGTTATGATTAAGTACAACTTGACTGATCGATTAAGTGCCTTATGTGCCAACAAGTTGGTTTCAACTCTAGAAATAGATTGTAGAGTAAAATTACCATGCTGAAGATCAGCAATTTCCCATTCAATTTTGAAAGCACAATCTTAGGAAGTATTTTGCATATACATTAATCTTCACCAGAAAATGACAACATTTATATGGTGTTAAAATGATTGTATTATTGTTAAAACAATTGAATTGTGACCTCTGATACTAACCATCAACTGATCCAGATTGAGTAGAATTGTTTAGATTAAAAACAACAACAACCTGAACCCAGGATTTAAGTTACGGTAGTTATGATTAACTCAGATCTTACTCATTTTAATTGATCTGCTCTAGATATGAAAAAAATCTGAGTCCAAGTGAACAATCAGTAACACCTATAAAGTCTTGAAGTTCCAAAATTCTATCATATTATAATTTCTATTTCTCTACAAACATGGCTTAGGAAGAAATTCTGAGATTCAAAAGGTTTGCAAAATGGGATCATATCAAACCTTGGACCAGATTCCACAGAAGAATGATCCTCTTATTGATGAATGGTTTCAAAGCTACTGGCTATTAGGAAATATGCTTACTGGGTTAGATAAAACTGATACCAAAACTGAGAGGAAATTTGTGCTGAATTCATATTTTCTAAGATTTTTCTAGAAAGCAGAATGCAGTATGGCCTAAATTAGAGAAAAAGTGCTACCTAAGTGCCAACCATTTTTGTAGTAAATTGGGGGTGGGGGAGAGCTATCCAAGGTCCTGCAATCTTTAGCTGTCATAAACAGACTCTGCTATTGATCCTTATAGGTTCCCATTCTTCATTAGAACAAGACAATCAGTGTTCCTCATCCAAATGTCAGAACTTGTCTTTGTTCTCAGTTGTATTTCTTAAGAATGAGGCACTTGAATTTCAAATATTTTCTTATGCCATCTTAAATATTCATATATGTATAATGTATAAAACCCTAGTAAAACACCTTGAATACTGCAACAAATTTTGATCACCATACTACAAAAAAGATGTAGGGGTTTTGGAAAGAGTTCAGAGAAGAGCAGCTAAGATGATCGAAGGCCTGGGGACTAAAACATATGAAGAATGGGTGCAGCATTTGGGTTTTAAAGAAAAACACGCATTAGAGGTGATATGATAGAAGTATTCCATTATTTGAGGGGCTGCCACAAAGAAGAGAGGATCAACTTATTCTCCAAAGAACAAGAGGGAAGGACAAGAAACAATGGTTGGAAATTAATCAAAGAGAGAAGCAACCTGGAATTAAGGAGAAACTTCCTAACAATGAGGGCAATTAACCAGTGGAACAGCTTGCCTCCAGAAATCATGGGCACTCCATCACTGGATATTTTAAAGAAAAGTTTAGACAGTCACCTATCTGAAATGGTATAGGTTCTCCTGCTTGAGCAAGGGGCTATACTAGAAGACCTCAAAGACTTCCAATTCATTTATTCTATTCTAAATATTCATTGTTTTGAATCATTAATATGTCATCATTATGATCATATTTGTCAACTATAGCAAAGAGTTTTTAACAATGAGAGTTGGGTGGGAACTCTACAGATGTAAAGGAATGTTTCCCAAATGCTTGCCAATAAAATCATCAGTACTTAACTTATTCCAAAATAAACAAGAAGCATAACTTTGGGTCATAACTAAAGGTCAAGATTACACATGTTACAATGTGAAGTTTTTTTAAAAGATATAAATGTTGAAAACAATGTTTTAATTGGAATGTCAGGAAACTTTGAAGAGAAAATGGATCATTTCTTCTCTTGGGCACTAACTGCCCAACTTTTACCATTGTACCAAATAATCCCTGTTGGATCATCCATCCTAAGTCCTCAAGTGTCTCAACAGAAACTGTACCAGCAAAATCATCCCCATAAAAACAGAACACTCTTAAAAATAAAAGTAGCTCCAAACCAGCAACAGATTTTGTTTTTTCCTCAATAGATCCAGTCCTAATTTATGAGCCCCAAGATGCATTGAGACTTCAACTTCCATGAGACCGACCTCAATTTGTGGGCCAGGTAGAGTAAGAATTTGGAATTTGGGAAAATTTCATATTTTGAGAAAACCGGATTGGAGAAGGCTGCTCTGTCTTACTCTTGCATGACAAAGATAAGTTTGAATGTGTGTTTTCTTTCAAAATATGCTTATTCCACTGACAAAACTTCCCTGGCTCCATGAAACCTCAAAGGTTCTATGACTACTTTAGCATAACTTGAAAGTGAAGGAGAATTAACCCAGATTAAATACACAAAAATAACAGAAGACAAAGAATAAAAAACACACACATCTGTAGGGCCAGATAGATATTTTGTGTTAAAATTGTCCACTTAAGATACATTGCAGAACAACTATGCTCTGAATATTTTGCCTAATAATTCTCCTTCCTAGCCAGATTAATGGCCAGTTGTACTAGACCAGACCAAGCCCAAAACCAACAAAGACCCTCACCAATTCCCATGATCTCTAGGAAAGGCAAAGGAAAATGTCCCTAGGGAGATCTGCTGGCACATTTTTTCCCTTTACCTCATACATTTCATCTTGAACATTTCTACTGCTGGGCGGTAGAGATGCCACAACATGCCTGTGCCTGAAAACCCTGGAAAAAGAAAAGAAGGGGAGACTGTGGTGAGCCGGCTGTGTTGCCTTCCGCCCACCCACTGGCTCCATACAGACAGAACTTCGGTCCTTCTTTGGGCTTTGCTAAATCCCCTTCTCCCCAAACCACAAGATACTACCTAGCAGAGAGAGATAACAGAGGGTTATGTGCTTAGAAGAGGCTGAGGTGGACGTTTGTGTGGGGGTTGTTCTTTGGTAAGACACCCTACACAAACATCATCCCCTCAACAAAAGACAGACAGGGAACCTGCAATTTGTGGGGACAGAGACTCCAAGATGGGGGGGGGCGTATAAAGTACTTCCACCCTCTTCTTCCAATTTCTGCTGCCAAAGCCTCAGGGCTACTTTCTTGGGAGGTCTTCCGACCAACACTGATGATGGTCTGATGAGATGTCAAAATATGAACACTTGCAAAAGCAAAGAAGTTTGTAAAATAAATGCAATATGACCTAAGAGCAATTTTTTAGATCTAGACTTGGGTTCTAATTTGTGCTGTACATTTTCTGTATTACCTTGGACAAGTTGATAAACTATTCCATTTGTAACATGAGAATAAAGGATTCAAATAAGATCAACACTGGAGGAAATATATTTCTTCTGAAAGTGCTATAGAAATAATAAGTGCCAACATTTTTAATAAATAACTTGTTCTGCATACTTGATTATGATTTTATATCAAGCTTCATTATTTTGTATAATTTTTAAAATGACATTCTAATTCACCAAAAATTATTGCAAACCATGTATACACATAAACATATGTACACATACACATACATATACATAGATGCATAATGCACACAAATATAAACACATGCTATACTAATTACACACAGAGAGAGACAGACACACACTCTTTTGTCCATTTGTGTGTGTTTGTTACTTTTCTAGAACACTGTAAGAAGGCACAGTATGCAGGAATCATGTGGAAGTGAAGTAGGTCTGTATCTCGATTGGCTAATTTGAAATGTATAGGATGAACTTCCTTAATACTAAATTAAGATTCCCAATATTGTCAATGGAAGGCACCAAGCTGGGAAATTTGTATAGTTAATCCTTGGTGAGGTAATGGGCTTGGAAGTTCACGATCACCACCCTTTGTTCCTTTGTAGAAGAAGATAAACACAATAAACATAATTTACAAATGGAACGTACAACAAAACATTGTATTATATAGCGTTCTCATTACATTTAGCCCAATTCAATTTTTTGTTCTCTTCTGCAATGTTCATTCAATATTTTAAAATCATTGAACATTCTTAATCTTTAGTGGATTGTTTTTAGTCTCTGAGGCCTTAAATTCATTAAATGTATTCATTAATTCAGAATCTTCAGATCAATATCAACAGCAAATTATTGTAGTCTTAGGCATACTGGTATTTGTCCACTTATGACCACAATTGAGCCTAGAATGTCCATTGCCAACCAAAGCAGTTATTAAGTGAGTTTTGCCCCATTTATGACTTTTCTTGCCAAAGTTATTAAGTGAATCACTGCAGTTATTAAATTAGTAACATGGTTGTTAAATGAATCTGACTTCCCCATTGTCAGAAGGTGATGCAGGGATACTGCACAGATGCATGATGCAGGGATACTGCAACCATTGTAAACACATGCCAGTTCCCAAGCATCCAGATTTTGAACATTTGACCATGGGGGATGCTGCAACAGTTGTAAGTCACTTTTTTCAAATAGCCACTAAACAAATGGTTGTAACTTGAGGACTACCTGTATTAGTTTATATAATTTTATATGAAGCTAGACAGAATTCTTTAAGTTGTAGGCTCATTCCATTTTTAGATTCCAAATTGGAGAAATGCTTATGTGAGAAATGTCTACTGTCAATTTGAATCTATACATATGCAGCTTTGTATGCTTTTTATTTATTTTTTTTGTAAAAATTTTATTAAGTTTTCAACAACAAACAAACAAACAACTACACAAACAAA
>JAEANM010002061.1:0-25606 GCA_017656035.1 Myanophis thanlyinensis
TATAGCACGTGGTGTAATATTATTTTTATTGTTTCTTTTTTGTTTATGTTTTGTTTGTTATTATCAATAAAAAATTTTAAAAAAAAAAATGAACAGTACTGAGACAAGCATTGGTTCCTTGATCCAGAAGAGAGTACTCTCTACATAATGGGGTTTATAATTTGCTGCTTAGAACGGAAGCCTTTTCTGTAGTGTTTCATGTTTCAGGAACATAAATTTCACCTTTTATTGTGGGTGTAAATTATTGTGTACATAATACTTTCAAATATATTATTTAGATCTGCTTTCTTAAATGTTTACAGATGGTATATTATTCAGATTAAAGTATGTAAATGCCTTAATTCTGATAAATATTATACACACACACACCTATTATACTCAATGTTTATATAGCAAATACATTGCTGTATTCTAAATATCTAAGCATCTTTCTCTCCTTTATCCTATATTTTCAAACTTGCAACAGTGAAAAACTGAACACAGAAATATCCACAGTGCAGAGAAAAAAGGATGTTTTCTGGTGGGGGTGGGATGCCCCTTCTCCATTCTATTAGCAATACTGAGAAACAGAAGTAAGCATAGAAAATGGTTTATTTTGTTCATTTGGGATTAATATATGTCACTGCCTAAGCAGGGAAGCAAATGACACTTCTCAAACCCTACGGAAAATGAAGAAAGCCCAAAGCTAATCAAATTATTTTTCTTTTATGAAGTACAGTTTCCCAAGCAACCTTTTTTTTCCTTGGTGGAAAAAAACCCCTTAATAATTATTTACTATACTCCAAGAACAACCCCCCGCAAAACTATATCTGCAATCAGAAGCCTCTTCATCCTTCTGCTGTCTGCTTCCAGAATTAAGTCTGAAGAAGTTGTGATAGTGAGCTCTTTATTATCAAACATCACATGAAAAACAGCTGTTGTGTAAAGAATAAATATTAAGATACTATTGAGATTTACTACAGCTTTGTGCAGAACCAGTTTCTGAATGATTAATTCCTTGTGTTCTTTTTAAAAATTGCCATGGATTTCCGAGAATCGAAAAGTACAGACTGAAATAATATTTTCTATGTCATATGTTAATATTTTGGGTTATATCATAAGTATTATTTCTTAATTTACTTTCCTGGAATTAGCAATTTACTGTATAACAAGTTTTATATCCTCAGTAGCATGTTTGATCTGTCTGTGCCTGGAGAATAGTTGTTTAAACCCCAAAGATTTAAGTGATTATGGTCCTGTATTGTGATATCTCTGCCATCAATTAAATGTCTTAGTTGTTTGCTTTTTGTTTATTTAGCTTCATTGTTGGTTGAAGCTTTGAAATCACCCTGGTTTCATTTGGTTGATTGGCCTCCTCTCTGATCTACTAAAAGTCTAAATATTTTATCTTGAATTATTGTTACTTCCAGCATTGTCTAGATTGGAGAAATAGCAGATCAAGAGAAGCCATGGGCTAATAGGCGGCAAAATAAATAAATAAACAAACAAACAAACAAATCTGCCATGGTTATGAATTCTTTGCTGCCTCTTTCCTAAACGGAAACACGGAAGTATTATTTGGGTAGTTTTAGTGTTGTCTGTGGCTGGGAATAGCCATCATTGAATGTACTGGCTATTTTTAAGATATGGTTAGCTAATTATGTTAATTTTAATGAATTAAACATTAAGGGTACCTTAACCAATAACCAATTTCAATACCTACCAGGATTTAAGTGGAATCAAACCATTTATTTGAGGCTGAGCCAAAGACAAGCTCTTATGATATAACCACTAATTCTAATCAATGATTATAATTAAAACGAAAAGTGTTGAAAATTAATCCATGTTTCCAGTACATTTAAACTAGGGGAACACTGTATTAAAAATTGACTATAAAATAATATAACTATAAAGTGATGCATATTAGAATCTAAAGTCTTATCTTCACATAACCAACAATGCATTCAATACAATTCTTCAACTTAACTTCACATATGCAACTATGACTTATAAAAAAGGATGGGAGATTCTTATCATGGTTTCCAAGATTCTATATTCTACCCAATTCATGCATTAAAACTCCTTATTTAAATCTATGTGAGTCTTGATTTCATAATGGTATCTTCTGGTATGGGAGCTGACAATGAATCTTCTTATGTTTTTATATATCTCATCATTTAGACTTATTTGTGTGTGATATCTTTCCAACACCTGCAGAGAATAAGGAAAATGACCTTGTCACAGATATGCAAAATCTGTTGCCAGTGCAATGAGAGCTAATATATATCTTAAGTCCCTAACAGGCAAACATATTTGAAAGAGGCTCAAACACCTCCCTAATTCACTGGACTATAAGTAATAGGAAATACAACATAACCAGGCTTACAAGATTCTGTTTATTATAGCCAACCTTAATAAAAGTCATTTTAGCTTTGGACTTGATTTCTTAGTCTGGTCCACCAAGTGAGGTTGGTGAGCTGCATTTTC
Source organism: Myanophis thanlyinensis (assembly GCA_017656035.1). Taxonomy (NCBI): domain Eukaryota; kingdom Metazoa; phylum Chordata; class Lepidosauria; order Squamata; family Homalopsidae; genus Myanophis; species Myanophis thanlyinensis. The sequence continues at coordinate 2,467 of JAEANM010002061.1, forward strand.
TTTCCCACTTTCCCACTCTTTGTTTGCTGGGGTTGGGTAAGAGAATAGTAATAATATTCCTATTTTCATCAAACCTTAGTATAATTATTTAATTAAATCTCCAAAACAAGTAAATATATTCTGGAAATGAATAATAAAGCAAACCTCATTACTTAAAGCTGCTTTCCAAAGGGGATATAAATACTATGGTAAAGAATGGTATATAAATGCTATGATAAACAAACATCTACCATAAGAATGTTGTCTTCTTCCTCCTTGATGTATAAATATATTGTATGCACACTTAAATATAACAATGGTTGAATCTATGAAATAGAAGAATTTGCATTTATAAAAAGAAGCTTCTGCAAAAACAGAAGCTTTGAATTATTTTCCGAAATCAAATTTTGTAACCAGTGCTGAGTATAATGAACACACAAAATAGTTAAGAATAAGTTTCCTAAACATTAAAGGCAAAAAAGAGAAAAAAGTATACTTAAAACTAGTTTGCTATAAATACTGTTCACCTTTTTACATCTATACCTAAAAGCCATCCTTCACCATATCAATACACAGCTGCATATATATCATTTATCCATTTCTGTTTCTGAATTTCTTCAAGTCCATCAAACCACAACTTTATTGGTTTCCTTTCTCTTAACCCATTCCTTCTTGTTTCCTATTTCTTTTTTTTTTAATTCAATCCTTAATCATTTTCTCTACGTCCAAATCTCATTGTATTTCTTTCATACTGACTAGTTACTTTTGTATTCAGTCCACATTCATTTGGACCCAATCATTCATTATTCAACCTCTCTCTTTTTGTTTTCAAAACAAAAGTTTGTGTTTTCATCACACAAACAGCTTAGATAAGCCTCTCCTACAGTGTTCAACTTATTTTTGATGGTTCACTTAACCATTCAATTCTCCTGAATAGTTTACACAAGCTACTATTTCTTCTTTTACCAAACATTTATTCCTCACAATAGCTCATATAATAAAGACTGTAATTCTATTAGCATTTTCACCTCCTAATATATCTCCATCCAAGTTTCATCTTTAGTAAATATATTTATGTAATATATTTACATAAAATATACTCCTATGAAAGCACAAGCTTGCTTTCCTGGTCTAGTTTGTCATTATGAAAAATTATGAATTTCATTAATTTCCCCCCATTTCTCCTACCAAACAAAGCATGGGACATTAATTCTCAGATTTTCACTCCATATTTCATAATGCAATCTATTTAATAGCACAAATCTTTCAGGTTTTCCACCACTCACATTCCCAAGCAACGCACTTCTAGTATCACCACATTTATCTCCCTTATACATTTAACATGAATAAATTTAAACATCCAAAGGATGCATCCTTATTATACTCGCTTGTTCAGTGTTGAACCTTTTTATCAGACATTCCATCCTTTCTTATGCATACTATATTTCCTTCATAAACCACTCTCTTGAAACAACTTTCAACTCTAAATACTCCTGAAAATATTTTATAAGAGTCTCTAAATCTACCAGTGGACAATAAGCTTTCTCAGACTCATACATTTCGTAATGATCTGCTAAAGATTTATCAACTCTCCCCTTATAGATTTTTTGCTAAAAAATGAGAAAAAAGTGAAATTTGATCTAGGGCTTGACGGTGAGTAAGGAAAGGTTATGGAAAGAAGAAAGACATGATACAACTTTATAAAGGACAATGTATATACAATGTGTATCTATAACTGATGTCAAGATTGGAAACATTTTTTTTTATTTCTTTTTCTATTTTCTTTTTTAACTACTGTATTTACTATTTTTGAATTTGGACAAAATACAAATTATGATTGATTATATGCCCCCAAATCTATATCTTTGAAATCACATAACAGATTTTCTCCATTTCTTCCAGCAGAGCATATTAATCTAGAACTACACATTTCTGGAAAGCAGTTCCTTCTTTTTGAGAGATGTTAAATTAACATGGAAATGCAAGGAAAATTACTAGAGAAGAAAAAAGGGGGGCAGGGAGTTTTAATCTCCACCCACATTAACACTGCTTTTCCCTGCAAATGTCCTGCCATTCCCAGTAACTGAACTACCGTATGAATGTAGCATGTGCTGTTAGTCTGTTTTCTTGAATTTCAATGTTGCCAACGTAAGCTGATTAAAGAATAGCAGATGGTTAAAGTATCGTTCAGACTAGCAGTGACACAAGGAGCCAAGAGCCAGTAAATTCTCTATTTACACGTTCTCCTCCTTATTTATCATGGAAATATCAAGCGGATCCTCTTTTGCTGCCTACGAATTTTCTGCCTGAAATCTCTATTTATTGATAGGTTGACCACCAGTCCCTACTACAGCTGTGACGAATTCTTTGTGTAATGGTTTCTGACATCGTAGAGGAAAAGGACACTGGCAAATCAGCCTTATTCCTTCCATTCTATTCATCACAGATATACAGATGGTCTCCTTTAGCACATACATGATGCTGCCCCACCCCCACCCCAGACTGGGACTAATCACTCTGGTATTGTTAAAATCCAAGGTTCTAGATGTTTTGGTTCCCCTCCTGATTTCAGAATCGAAAATGATGGTTAAACTGTGTATAGGGTTGTTGGTTTTTTTGCTGGCATTTAAACTGTCAGAGACCCAGACAGTCATGATCTTGGTTCAGAGAGAGGAAGCAGTCTGTTTTTCTAGGTTTAGCTATAATTAGGAAGGCTATGTCATCATGGGGATGTTTAGGGTCCTCTCCATCCTCCATCCCTATCTCACAGTCTCCTATTCTTTATAAATGAGTTGGTTTTGTTTTATGCTTTTCCAGTTCCTACATTTCTTTGAGTGGTTCCTTCTTTTCTCGTTACCTTTGAAATGAAAATGGTATGTTTCCTAATCAATGACAGTCAAGCCTTAATTCATCTACTCTTACACTGTACTGTACTGCTCTGGGGAGACATTGTGAGTCTTTAACTGCATTGTTTAATATTTTTATTATTTATTATTTATTATTATTATTCAAATTTATATACCGCCCCATCTCCCTAAGGACTCGCGGCGGTTCACAGCAGATAAAATAAAATACATAAACAAATACTACACACTGGAGCCAAAAATCATCCAATAAACATCCAGTGAACTCTTGTATCTGTGGATTGAATAAAACATGGTCTTTATTCCAAAGTTACACCACACTAATGTGGTGTTGGTTGGCCTTTAGTTTCACTTCCTGTCATTTATTATTGCATTATAAAATTTCCTAAAGTTCTGGATGTTAATTTACCAATAGAAATAATGACTGGAAACAGAAAAACACTCTGTGTAACATGTCATTCTCCATGAAATTTTTTCTCTAGGTAACAGTTGCACTTTGATAGTAGATACTGCTATAACTTCTTGTGTCATGCTAGGTCTCCTTGTCTTTCTCAGGCTGAGTTCTCATTTACTGATTTGGTATGAAAAGCCAGAATTTCACATACATTCTTTGTCACATCTCTGATACTTCAAAAAATGGACAAAATTAAATAAGATTCTTATACCACACATACTCGGAACAGGGCAGATTATGAGGGCTAATAACAGCTGTAACAGAAGAAAATGTTGCTGCTTTCTTAGCTACTGTCCTCAGGAGAAAGCCCTGTGGTCAACCTGACCATGGGGAAAAAAACATGCAGACATGAAAGGGGTAATGCTGGATGCTGCTCTTATGGCCATGAATTGTTGAGGGTAAAAATATCCTTTTAATCATGAAATCCGTACAAGATATTTTACTGCTTTCTGATATGATCCGCTATTACAGTATCATGCTGTTTATTTTCTTCATATATTTGTTTGAAGTTCAAGTATAAGAAATAGATCAAGTGTTGTCATTTCTACTTTGTTTTTAGAATAGCTTGTGTTGTAGAACTCCACGGTCATTAAAAAAATAAAGATGTTAGCAGCTGGATTGACCAGAAAAGTAAGTTCAGTGTTTTGTTAGCCAGATACAGATGGACAGATGTTAAAGGTTGATACATATCTGATAGCACCATTAAGAACAGCTGGGCTGTCTGGGTATTTGATTCCTTTTATTCTTGCATTTGATCTCTTCCCTTTTTCCTGTAAAAGTCCAGGCCAAGTTGGTATTGCTTGAAAGTAAATTTCTATGAGAAGTGGCAAGAAGAGAATGTCCACCAGAGTGTGGGAAGCCTTGGGTAAAGAATTACAAAAGAACCGAGATATTTAATTGTAATCTGAAATCTGTTAACCTGGTTTCATTTTATTTGTGTAATTATACTGTATATCTGATATAAATGATGCATTAAAACCTTGATTTAATGGCCATTATTCTATAAAACAGGAGTGGAATCACAGTTCAAAAGTTCCTAAAATACCTACCTTGAGCTCCCCTTGTGTGGTTTGTCAGTAGAAATTGCCTAAATGTAGCAATGAACTATAGACGTTCATTCACAGTGGTCTTGCAAAAATTAATCCATAAGGTCAATCATCTGGAAGTTGAGTATGGCCACTAGACTGGCTCAAAATGTTTTGCTGCTTATGCAAGTAGATTCTTCAGTTCTAGTTGGATAAGTAGCAAAATGTTTCAAACCAACAAGAAAAGAAATCCAGTTGTCATGACTCAACTTCCAATCAATTCTACCTAAATGACTGAGAATCTTCATTGTTCTCTTGCACTATGGTTTTTGGTTACCTAATTTCTTTATTAGATTGAGATAGGCAAATAAGCTCATAAATGATCACGTTTGAAGACTTGCGGCAAGTGAAACATCTGATAGCCTCTCTAATGCTGATGTCCAGTGAGTTCTAGTGAACTTTCCAAAAATGAGAGATGTTTCATGAACGCTGGCATTTTTCCTAGCAGATTTTTAAACTAGCCACTTGAGCCTGTTTATTTACTTATTCCATTTGGAGACCACACAACTTCCACAGGTTCCTAGGGGAGGTTACAGTAGAGACAGAGAAACAGAAAACTAAATAATTAAAAAACACATATGTGTCTGGAAAAGAGAAACACCCAAATATACCAAATCTGTAAAAACTAGCAGACTTGATATCCATGCTAACAGGGCTGGGAGCACAGCCATGTTTTTAATGACTTCCGCAACAGCTGTAGGACTGGAACATCTGCCCACTTCCACCCCATTTTGTTTGTCCCAGATTATCTGTTGCAAATGTTTTAGTTCCATATATTTTGCATTGTCGTATTTGAGTTAAACAGCATTGGGCAAAGAAGTAAAACACGGATAATTCAGTAGAGGCTCTACTGTTAAATCGTGAACATTTTGGGCCCAGCTTCCTATGAGTCTCTTGAGAAGAAAAATCTTCCATGATAAAATGTGCACTTTGGACAAAGATCTAAGCTACCATAGCTTCAAAATTATGGGAAGGCATCATTGCAAGGGAATGGATAGAGAAAGCCCTAGGTGGTGCATGCACAGGGGAAGAAAAACAAATTGGTTTTCAAGAAAAATCTAAATCAAGCAGATATAAGTGGTGTAAGTTTTTATACAATAGAACCCTGCTTCAATTTTGAGCCTTTCTTTGGAACAGGAAATTGGTTTGAATAAACTAATAACAAGATGCAGTGTGAAAGCCCTCTTCCAGACACCAAATTGGATTTAACTGTTACCATGAAGTAACTAGGTCACTTTCTAAAGGCTTTCTGCAAATATCTTAACGTTTTTTAAACTGAAAATACGGTGTATGGAAACGATCGCTCCCTGCCATTTCTGCAATCTCCTGTCTGTTTAAAACGGTGCATATTGATCTGCACTGCAATATTTGTACATTTTGTAATTGCGAGGAAAATATTTGTTTTTGTATTGCTTTCATGTTTTATGAAAAAATAAAGGGATTTCAATGAAGTGGAAATTGAAACATTTACTGTTATTTTAAATATAGCCAAACAGATTTCTGACATCTCTTTGGAACAGCAATCTAAAGAGGATCTCTTGAATTGATTTCTGATTTCTGAACACCATGCCTGTACTATCATTTCCTGGTGCATACAGATCAAATTCAAATTCAAATCTTTATTGTCAATGAACAACATGTGTGCAGTGAAATTGAATATGAAATTGAAAGGTGCAGCTTCTGAGACATCAAAGCTTTAAACTAAGAAGGGTCCTATGCTAGAACAATCTCTGATTGTTGTCTGACTATCTGGTCACTCTTTGAAGCATCCTCATATCATTTACTTCTGTGCTTGCTAAATAAAACCATTCTGATTAGAGTGTGCATACGTAACTTTATCAAAAAGTACCCTACAGTATTTCAATATTGCCCAGTCTGAAGGATAAATAATCAGTGGAGTTATATCTTACCTCTTCCTATTTCTTAAATATATGTACCCTAAATTAATTAAATGTTTACTGAGAGTAATTTTGACTAAACACAACAAATCAAGGCTTGTGCATCTGACCTTTCTTTTCTCAGTGGTTAAGGTTCCTATTTACCTTCCAATTGCTTTGAATTTTCCAAATATTAAGGTTTCCTCCAGTGACCCTTGCCTTCACATGATGTCTCCAAACTAAGCAAGCTGTAGCTTCATATTAGTACTTCCAGTGAGCAACCTGGTCTTACTTCATCTGGTATTGAATAGTTTGTTCTTATGGTCCAATTATTATCAATAATTTTCCTTTAGTCAGCTTTTTGGTGGATGAGTTTTCATGATTGTATGACAATGTGATATTTCCACCCTTTTGGGTTTTATCTAGATTTCTCTTAGTCTTTCTCCTAAGTACCAGTTCAGAGCTACAATCATTGTCCCTGTGAATGATTGAGCCACCCTTGAAAGACAAAATCTGCCACTATCTCTATTTGCAATCGGTTGGCGTTACCTATTGGCATTGTTTTTCAAGGTTTCTGAAAGGCAGAAAGGATGCAAGGTAACCTTTACCCTGTAGTTGTGTTCCATTTAATAAAATCCCTCTACTTCCTCACTCCTCCCCACTATTGCTGTGCTGTGAATCTGAGCCAAATATATTGCCTTGTTAGACCAAACAATTTGGCAAATCCTAGCAGATCTAAAAAAAGCTGAATGGCCAGGAATTATGGCTAGCAAGAGACAGTAAAAAAAAAAAAAGTACTTTGGACCATTTAAACTTTTCTTTAAAATTCAAAGCAATACTCATTCAGATGCCAATTTGGTTGCTTAGGAGATTTTGCAGTTCACTGGCCAATCCTGTTTCATAATTTGTTTTGAAAATTGTGGAAGAACTTTTGGTTCACAGTGACTGCATAGTTGAAAAAGAACATTGGAGGTATTATAACTCAGCATAAATTACCCAAAAAAACCCATCAATTTTGCAAGACAAAATGCTGGACCTGTGAGTATCTCAAGGATGGGCCATCCTCACAGATAGCTTTTTCAAGGTTTTCTGACACACCTTCTTGAAATGACCTCCATTATCCTTGTCATACAAAGCATATCACCAGGGCAAAGCTAAGATCCTCAATTAGAGCTGAGATGCTTGTCAGATTAGCCTTGGAAATCTACTAGCACCAGGATCTGTGCAGGATCTTGCAATTCAAGCTCTTGACCCATCTGTGCAGAAGTGTGATGCCATGTTGTGACAACAAAAATAATTTAACATTGAAAGGGTATAATGCTGCTTTCATCATTTGAAGCCCCCCCCCCAGGCTTCAGCCCAGAATGACATTCATCTACCATTATAATTTTAACAATACACAGGCAAACACAAAACTATTTATTCTGTCAGAAAACTAAACCTGGAAGGTACTGAGAGTGGATATGGCTCTGACTGCAAAAACAGTCCAATAAGAGGAACTCTTTAGAATAATGAGAAATCCATTGGAGTTTGTGTATGGATTGGGGTCCAATTAGATTTCTGGCTGCAAAATAAACCCCTAATTGACAGAGCTAAATTTTTCATTAGCAAAATTTTGTTCCCCATGAAAGTATGAGAAAGTATCAAGCTATTTTACCAATCTTGAGGGTCTTATTGATTGTAAGTTGTATTTTTCAACAATATTGCATAAGTTGTTGAAATCAACATAGTGCACCAGCAAGGATGGCTCAAACTACTATACAGCAAAAGACATTGTGATATTTCTTATACAAAATTGAGCAGTTGGTTTTTTTCCTTCAACCCTGGCCAATTACACAGACCTGAGGAAAAAATTATCTTTGGTGGACTATTATAAATTTCATGGCACACACACAGAGCTTCCTCCATTCTCTCATTTCTATGCTGAAATCCACCCTATTGGATAAGCAAATACAACTGATACACACATCTAACATGTCTCTCTCTTCCCAACTGATTGTTCTATTGAAGTAGCTGAGCCAATCAGATAGTTACACTGAAGTAGCTGAGCCAATCAGTTGGATCACGTTAATGCCATGGAAGAATCCTTCTCAAAAGAACATTGAAAACAGAATGGCCCAAGAGCTCTATGATACCTACCTCAATCTCCCATCAACATCTGCTAAATTATGCAGATTGTTCACTCTACTTCACGTTTTCTCAAATTTGGCAATTTTAAAGTGTGTGGACTTCAACTCCCAAAATTCCCAGTTGCCAAGTTTGAGAAACACTGATCCACTTAATGTTAGAGCTGAACCTCCAAAGACAACAAAACATACACATTTTAATCTCATTTCCAGATTTGTGTCTTTTAAAAAATGCATATTTTTCAGCTAGGTGCAGAAAAAAAAGTTAATAAATACTTTGTCTCTCTCAAACTCTGGAATATAACTTAAGTTCTTTTTCAGAGATACAGCTGTGTGAACACTGATGAAATCTTCAAAACAAAGAAATCTCTTCAGCCGATTGGGCGAGGGCAAAATGGGAGGAGGGAAAATAAGAACACCGAAGTATTGTGAAAAACTGGGACTTATTTTGCCAAGTTAAGGAATTGAAGGAATGAAGACATGGAAAAAAATAGTAAGCTTTTGTAGCCTTTTTCCCCTCAAACAAATCACATTTGAGATGGACATTTGTTTGATTCTGTAGCTGTCTTTAATTCCTTCCCTCTATTTCTGGTCCAAATTGTTTAAGGTAAGAATTTATATGTTACTTTCTCCTGACTGCATTAAAACAATAATTCAATTATGCAGAATACTATTTAGATTTCAAGAATTATGCAGTTTAACTCATTGAAAGCTACTGTAAATTCAGTTTGACTCAATCTGCATATGCCTTGCCTGGATTTATTTTGTTGAAGGGGATCCTGCTTCTGAGTAAAGCTGTGTCAGATTAAATTATGTTAAAAGAAAGATATTTACTAAAGTTTCTTAGAACATTTGTATTTTTTATTTCATTGACAATCTAAAGATTATGGATAAACTGCTTTCTGCATTGTTGGATGCTAATAAGGACTTCTACTTGGACACCTGGAAATGCTTCTAAGTGCAGTGGAGTAGATGGGAATTCTATACAGAGATTTGATTGTTTTATGTTTTTTGGTCTTTTTATTTTGTGTTATTTAGCTAAGGGAAAAGTGGCATTGCTCAAATACTCTTGGTCAAATAATTCTAAGTCAAAACCCTGCATGGCTTTCACCTGTATCGATCTGTTTAGGAGATAAATATATGCACAGAACATGACCCCATAAGCCAGTAAAGGAGGGGGGTTGTAACATTCAACCTGTGCCTCCCACTACTGCTTGCTGGATGTTAAGATTTCTTAGTGGATTTCTTTTTTATTTTAAACGAGCTTTACCATGCAGACAGAGTATGTGCGAAAAAGAAGCTTGTGCCAACAGACTGCTGCGCTCTTGTGGAAGAATATAATTCTGAAATGGAGGATGAGAATGCAGAGTTTTCAGGCAAGTGCCCAGCAGCAACCTTCACTTCTGGGAAAACAACACCTCCCCACACTCCTCACCCCTACTCCCCACCGAGACTCCTTTCCTTCTGGCTTCCCTTCTCTATTTCTAAACAATGAAAAGTTGTGAATCTAATGCCAAAAATTGGACTAAGGACGATTTAAATTGAACTAAAGAAGAATTGGGTTGGGTTTATTGTACAACTTGATGCATATATCTGGTTTTGGAAAGAGGGGAAGGTACGCATGTGCTTCTGTTTTTTGGTTCTCTATGAGCAACTGACTTTGCTAATGGTCTATGATGTCTCAAGAACTTTTCATACGAGATAAGGGTACAGAATAAGATGGAATGGGTTCAGCTTCATCTTAGAGAGAGACAACAATGTTTGACTGCACACTGACATAGCAGGGATGAGCTCACATTTGGAGGACTTCCAGGATACAAAGAACAAAAAAATCAGTACACAAGGCCAAAAAGTCCTCCAAATAAATACGTTTAAGAAAGGACCAGTTAAAGGATCTTTAACTTCTAAACTGCTAAAGGAATTTTAGCAACTTTCTTGAGTTGCTAACATTTCTTGTTATAACCATTATAACACACCATCCATTTATATACTTTCCTTTCTGTGCAATATAGGGAAAACTGAGTTTTTTGATGTAATGTTTTCAGTCTCAAAATTAAAATTGCAACACTTTGGGAATAAAAGTGGTTCTAAAAACATTTTAAAAAGTTTTCTCCCATCTGCCATACATCAGTCTGCTGAGTTCCAGATGCCTTTTGGAGTTAAGAATAAATCTGGGGATTTATTTATTTATTTATTATTAAATTTATATACCGCGTCTCTCCCAAGTAGGGACTCGGGGCAGTGTACAACCGACTAAAACAGAAACAATACAATAAATATCAATTAAAACAAAATTAAAAGAATTAAATTGGGATATAGTTGATTCTGTCAAATTTTAAAATTATGAATTATAAAATTAAAACCAATTAACTTAAAACCCCAAATAATTGATGCTAGGCCAGACCGGCCTGTTGGAACAAAAATGTCTTTAATGCATGCCGGAAGGTCTGCAGGTCTGTAATGGCCCTGTGGGAACGCACTGGCCAGTGGGAGGCTGATGGTGGCAACAGGCAGTCCCGTAAATACCCGGGTCCCAAGACATGGAGTGCTTTAAAGGTAAGAACCAACACCTTGAATTACACCCAGAAGGCCACAGGGAGCCAGTGTAGCTCATGCAGGAGAGGTGTAATATGGGAGCTCCGAGGAGCCCCCAAAATCACCCATGTGGCCGCACTCTGCACCAACTGCAGCCTCTGGATGCTCTTCAAGGGAAGCCCCATGTAGAGAACATTGCTGTAATCTAGGCAGGAGATAACGAGGGTAGAAGTGACTGTGCAAAGAGTGCCCCAATCCAGAAAGGGCCGCAGCTGGAAGATCCTTCGAACCTGATAAAATGCCCCCTGGAGACGGCTGAGATCTGATCTTCTAATGACAGCCATACATCCAGGAGGACACCCAGATTGCAAGCCCCTTCCATGGGGGTCAAGATTTCTCCCCCCACAGCCAGCGAAGGAACTAGTTGGCTGTATCTGGGCACAGGAAACCACAGCCACTTAGTTTTGGTCAGATTGAGCTGGAGCCTGTTTAGACCCATCCAACTCCACACAGCCTCCAGGCACCGGTTCATTACTTTGACGGCTTCGTCAGGGTGGCCTGGGGTGGAGATGTACAGCCCAGATGATCTTGCCAAAAACTGCCCCGCCCCCTCGCCCAGAGGGGCCCGGTCAGAGTCCAGTCCATCCCGAATCTGAGTGATTTTATCCTGCAGAAAACAAGAAAAATCCTCAGCCCATCCTTGCAAGGGGTCCTCCCACACTCTGACCTCTAGAAGGGAGCCGGTTACCCTGAAAAGGGTGGCCGATGATTTTCTGTGGACGCAATAAGGGTGTGAGAAAAGTGAGAATGCTTTGCTGTCCTTATTGCCACTAAATACATCCTAATATAGGATCGTAGAAGTGGTCGATCAGATTTGGAGTGACTAGCCCTCCAACCACTCTCTAAGTGTCTTTTCTGGCACTTCATCTCCCTTAGCTCCCTGGAAAACCAGGGAGCCAATTGGGATCAACACCGGGTCAGAGGTGGCAAGGACACGACCCAGTTGAGACCCTCGGATGCCACCCTCTCCCAGGTGGCCACCAAGTCCCTGACAGGGACTTGTGTGTGTGTGCCTTGGGAAATGGCCCAAGCTCTGTCAGGAACCTTTCTGGGTCCATTAGGCACCTGGGGTGGAACCATTTTATCACGTCTGCCTCCCTGTGATGAGGGGGTGCAGAATGGAAGTCCAGTCTAAGGAGCAAATGATCGGACCATGACAGGGGCTCTATAAAAACATCCCCTATACCTAGATCATTCTGCCACAGATCAGAGACAAAAACCAGATCCAAGATGTGACCTCCTGTGTGAGTGGGGTCCCAAATTAGTTGGGTCAGGCCCATGGCTGTCATTGAAGCCATGAACTCCTGAGCAACCCCCGAGGTCATGCCGGCAGAGGGAAGGTTGAAGTCCCCCATGACCATAAGTCTGGGGGTCTCCACTGCCAAGCCAGCTATAACCTCAAGGAGCTCAGGCAGGGCCAATGTCACATGGCAGGGAGCCAGGTATGTGAGTAGTAGGCCCACCTGGACCCCGGAGCCCTACTTCACACAAAGGGATTCACACCTGGTCATCTGAGAAACAGTGGTTCCCCTAGGACATAGATCTTCCTAATAACCACCGCCACCCCCCACCCCTTCCCTGAGCCCTTGGCCGATGAAAAACTCAAAACCCAGGTGTGCATAACTCAACCAGAGGAATACCCCCCTCCGGGCCTACCCGGGTCTCAGTAATACCTGCCAGGTCTGCGTCCCCCTTCCGAATCAGATCATAAATGAGGGGGGCTTTATTTCTTATGGACCTGGCATTACACAACATCAGTTGAAGGCCCAAGGCCCAATGACACAGACCACTCGGGGAACAGGAAGTAATTTGGGGGTCGGGGCATGCCAACATAAGTAACCAATGGGGGTGTACTCCCTGAACCTGATATAGCCCTCTATACCCGCCATAGTTGGCCCTCCCACCCACCCTGCTGATGGATTGCACCTCTCCCCTGCAACAACCCCCCCTTCCTCGAACAGAACCCCCTACCCCTAAGACCCCCCTGGCGCGCCCAACCCTCGGTCTGGCCTCAACCTCAGGCGGGGCATCCCCCAACCCCCACCTGGACAACCCCCTCCCTAACCCCAGTAAGAATTTAGTTAAAAAATAGCGTGGTCTGTAACCCCAATAGAGGTTCTGCCTGACAGGCCTGTCTTGTTCCCCTGCACCCTTGTTGTCAGTGCCCTCCACTAGGTCTCCTTGCACAGGGGCACTGGAGTACTGTGGCCACCGGCTATAGGGCCAATGTATATAATGAGGGGGATACAGCCTCCTGCGGTAGGGGCAGTGCTGTTGGATCTGCCCTTCCGGCAAGTTCTCTGACCCCTCATTCTTTTCACCACTCTTGTTTCGGTAATTTTTGTGAGTGGTTGCGCGGAGGGGATAAGATATGTGCATATATGCATAATGTGAGAATGTGCATGTATGCAACATTGCAAGGCCCACCCTCCTAGATTCTCTTTTGTTATATTTTCATTAGTGTAGATCCCAAATGATATGCCTACATTCAAAATAGAATTGTCTTGCTGTGATCATTCCAAATTACTGTGATGGGTGTTAATAATTTGGACTTTTTTCATATTTCCAGGAATGGTTTTCTTCCCTGCTTCTCTTCAGTGTAATACTATTATCAGCATATGGGTTTGTATATGAGGAGGCTGCCGAAATACCTCATGCTCTCCTCGGAAAACCTTCATTTAATATTACTGGAGTTAAGCTTTTGTATGCTCCAAATAATAAGATGTCAAGAGAAATAATGAAGAAAATAGAAGCACTCTCTCCACTAAAAGGTATAAAATATCTGTTTAAATGTTTTCATAGACTTCAATAGATGCTAATTTCAACTGGGTTTGTTTTGATTGCGTTTGGTAACTACAGAAAAATGATTGCAGATATTCTCCAATGCTGTTCAAGTGTTACGTACCTCAATTTATAGAAAGTGAGCAAGAGAGCCCGTTAAGTCTAATGGTTAAAGCGCCAGGCTAAAAAACACCGGGAAACTCTAGTCCTGCTTTATGCATGGAAGTGTCTGGATGACTGTAGGCCAGTCACTTTTTCTCTCAATCCAACACAACTCACAGGTTATTGTTGTGAGGAAAATAGGAGGAGGAAGGAATATTAGATATGTTTTCTGCCTTGAGTAACTTATAAAAATAACAAAGGCACAATAATAATAAATAGCACTGATATATGAATTATAACTGGGTTCATATATCATACTACTTGTGGTTTCTCTGTGATGATCTTTATGTATTATGATCAACTGATTTTGTATAAACTGACAATAAAACCTGTTTTCAGATGGTTACAGCGCTGTTTTTCTTATATGAGAAGCAAAAATTAAACCATTTTTTTAGGAGGGTGGGTGGGTTGTAGATTAGTATGATCGGTGAACCTAGCCAATATGTTATGCATGGAGATATTTGAGATCAAGACATCTATCAAATAGATGAATGAAAAGCTTTGAGGTGATCCTTCAATCATGCATTTCTGCTTGCCTATCTTCTTTTATTTAACTTAGGTGTTTACAAAGATCATGGTCCAAGATTAAATATCAGCTTAGTTTTTTATTACTCTTTTGGCCAAATTTTTTATAAGAATCTTTGAAGTGGTTAACTGATACAGCTAATAAAACATCAGCATGCAAAGGCCTTTTCCCTCTCTTATGTAGGATTTTACTTACTGACATGATTTCTATGCTAAAGGTATTGAGACAAAAGTGATGGAAGATGAGAAGAGCATGGTAAATGAGGTCACAGAAAATGAGAAGGTCATGGAATCAGAGCAGGAGAGCTACTGGGATATTATTGGAGTTGTATTTCAAGACGAAATTTCCTATCGACTCCGATTTCCTACCTACAAAACAGTTACACCACACAAAGAATTTGCTGCTATAGGTAATTCAAAATGGCTGTTTCATTCTACATGTTCATACGTCTATAGAAGTGTTTTTCATCCTTGGCAATTTTAGGATGAGAGGACTTCAGCTTCCAGAATTGTTCTCAGCATAAGTGGCTGGGGAATTCTGGGAGCTGAACTCCACATATCTTAAATTGAAAAACACAACTTTACATATAAGACAGATGCAAATCTAGCATCAGATGTTCTTATGCTATTATATATTTGCATAGAAATATATATTGTATTTTGTGCGTGTGTGTGTGTGTACACATTCAGCATGGTTTACAATATTTCATTTTTAGAATGACATAATTTTCATTTACAGGGATACACATACATATATGTGCAGATTTTAAGTGACACTATTTTCATGCTTTCGGGTGGCTTATAAAACTTGCACCAAATATGTGGTATTTTAATACTTTTTATGTTTCCTCAGTGTGGTGCATTGTACTTTCATTATTATTATTGGTCTCTGTTTGGTTTTATCTAATTTTGTGTGTCACTGTGAGCTGCTTTGTGGTTAGTTGTCTTATTAATTGGAATGACAATGATAATAATGTGCAAATGCTGATTGGAAGGCAGGGCCTAGCTTGTGGTCTGTGGCAAGGAATGAATGTTTGTCAAAGGAAGCAAAAATGGTTAAGAACAAATTTTTGTCCACCTTGTTAAATGAACGTGGGAGTTGTATATGTCAGGAAAAACACAAAAGTAAATTGAATGTGGTACCACCAATAAGTTAAGCACTTATGTAATATATTTACAGTGGACCATATAGCCTTTACTATAAAGGATGGTCCTGTTTCAGAAATCTGTTTCTTAGATTAATTTGATTTAATTATTTTCTTGGTTCGCTCTTGAATTTTCCTTTCTAAAGCCAAGTTATAAACAGAAAAGTTAATTTTCTTTATACTTATGGACCTCTTTCAGATTTGCTTTTTCAGGATTGTCCTTCATTTTTTCCAGAAAATATAGTCATGTAATATGTCTGACTCAGTACAATAATGACAGCACTTAAATTATTGGGAGCTCCTCAGAGCTCCCATATTACACCTCTCCTGGGTGAGCTGCACTGGCTCCCTGTGCCCTTCTGGGTGCAATTCAAGGTGTTGGTTCTTACCTTCAAAGCACTCCATGGCTTGGGACCCAGATACTTACGGGACCGCCTGTTGTCACCATCAGCCTCCCACTGGCCAGTACGTTCCCACAGGGCGGGCTTCCTTGGGGTCCCATTGGCTGGATGTTGTCGTCTGGCAGCCCCAAGGGTTCAAGCCTTCTCTGTGGGGGCACCCTCCCTTTGGAACGAACTGACCCCAGAGGTCCAGACCATTACAGACCTGCGGACCTTCCGGTGTGCATTAAAGACCCATTTGTCCCAACAGGCCGGTCTGGCTGAACATTAATTTTGAGGTTGATTAGGTTTTTTAAAAAATTTTAAATTTTAAATTTTTATATAATTTTAATTGTTAATCTTTTAATTCATATTTTAAGTTTATTTTTGTATTTTAAGTCTATTTTTTAGTTCATTGTACACCGCCCCGAGTCTCTCAGGAGAGTGGTGGTTAAGAAATCTAAATAATAAATAAATAAATAGATTAGAGTCTTTAGATCAAGGAATAGTTTGAATGGAAAGAAGAATTAGAAACAGCTCCCATTTTCTTCTTGACTTTAGATAAGAGGATGTATTATGTGGAGTGTTGTTTAAGATGTCAGCTAGTTATATTGTCCTACTCTTGTGTAAGATAATTTAGGTTGCCTCCAGTACTTCAAGTGCCTAAGGAAGTCAGTGAAGTTGGTAAAAAGCAAAATAAAGTTCTTCCCTGTCTTTGCTCTTAGAAAAAAGGGAAGCTCGGTGCTTCTCAGGCCTTTCTGATGGGCTGTTTTGTTCAAGGCCTCAGTGCAGTGAATCATTTTCCTGAAGATCATCCAGTCCAATGAAATCCCAACTTTTTCCCAGTTAATAGAGACAGTTAATTTATAAGATTGAACATATAACATTGTAAAAGTCAGCTTCTCTTCTTTTTTGTAGATACATGTTTCAACTTTTCCTCAATTTATTGTGAAAATCCAAGATATTGGACTCAAGGCTTTGTCTCACTGCAATCCAGCATCGACAGCGCATTGATTGAAGTAAGTGGATGAGCCTTATTTTTACCTGCAGCAGTGGCAGCCACATTTTCTCAATTTTTTCTCAATTTTGTTTGAACGACTCCTCTTTTTCTTTAATTATGTTTGCAGTTTTCTATGTTTTGATAAATCGGGCTGCTGTTTATCCTACTTCCTGTCTCTGGATCGCCTTAGGCTGTAGAATAGAGCTCATTCTATTCATTCTAATCTAATCACGTTTTCCTTTTCCTAAATATCTCCTTTTCTTGATTCCAGTATTAGATCATTGTTAGCTACCTGTATCGGGTCAACAATTTTTTACACACACTCTCTCTCTCTCTCATACACACACACTTTTAAGTAATCCAATCATTTTTTTTTCTTTATAATGTAATTGTCCAGGTGGCATGGTAAATCACCTATGGAATAAGTTATCAGTAATTTCAAAAATGCCTTTGTCTTTTCTTTTAGAGGCTCACCAATCACTCTGTTTGGGAAGAAATGACTTCTATCAATGGCATCCGTATGAAATCACCTTCTGTTACAATGGAATCTGAATTAGGAAATGGTGTGTTCCTTTGGTGCCTATCACTGTGTTTTGTTCCATTTATGTATTTCTTGGCACTAACTCTTTCAAGAGAGAAGCGGAAGTTAAAGGAGGTGATGAAGACAATGGGACTACGAGATGCAGCATTCTGGTGAGCTATGAAATCTTCTTCTTCGCCACAGCAAATCATCTGTTTCCACCTAACTCTATCCTCAGCATCCTCTACACTTGCCTCCATGTTAGATTCTATTTCCTTTGGACCTCTAAACACTTATGTGACAGATGGTGTCATCACTCAGCTCCTTGTTTCCTCTTTATATAAATGGCTGTTCTGGCCAACCATTCTGCAACTTATTTAAATATAATTAAATATTCACATTTGCAATTTTACAAAATACTTTGGTAAATTACCCAACTTTGAAGGGCACTGGCTGCAATCACACATACAATATATTTGTCTGTTTCTAGTTTTTATGCCAAAGGGGCATTGGTCTTATCTGATATGCTCGTTCTTGTCACAGCAGCTGCTCTGTCTACCAGCCAGTAGAAGAGCTGTAAAGTGCTGCTGTGATCTGCAAGGGAGAAAATCTGTAAACACTTGAGGAAAATAGAATTCCAAGAAGGATCAGGAACTCAAAAATAAACATCAGATCGATCTCTGACTGAGCCAAAGAACTGGGGATACCAATATAAAGCAGACTATATGATTGGCTCAGTAACAGATCATCTGACAGGGGCCACGCCCATTCTGGGATTCTATTCTCAGCACTATGGAGAAAAGTGTTGTTTATTTATAGAAAAACTGTATTATACCTATTTTAAGCCTCAAGGTTGCTTACTTTTCCACAAAAGAAAAAAGTTTCAAGTCTTTAAACATAAAGCCATCATAAAGAATAAAACCTACGTATATTCCGTTTATTTATTTTTTTGCATTCACTAACATAATGTATTTTTCCATCTGTTACTGCATTAAAATCTCCAACTATACATATGTTTCCCTGTCCTAGTTCTATAATTTTTCTGTGTAGTCTATCATAAAATTCTTTTTGGTGTTCATTTGGGGCATAAATCGTCGCCAATAATAAAGGTTTTGTACTTCTAATATTAAAATTCTTCCCTCAAGATTACTATACTTAAGTTCCATCTGTAAGCCCTCTCTAATATATGCAACAATGCCTCTCTTTTTTTGTTCCACTAAAGCTGTGTACAATTTACTTAATTTTGGAGCCTCTAAACATTTCCTATATTGTTTCATTGTATGTACTTCCTGTAAACAAATTATATCAACCTTTTGTTTTGCCAATTTTGATAGAATCTGTTTTTTTTGGCGGGGGAATTTAATCCATTTATGTTGATCGATAGCAATTCAATTCCCTCTTCCGTCATCCTGTTTATATGCCAGTATCTATTCTCTATTAAGTCCTGTGTTCTTCTGTGATCGAGTCCTTGGGTCTGCTCCTTGTTCTTCTTGTCTCTTATTTTCCTTCCTTCCATTCTTTCCTTATTTTCCTCTATATCCTGTTGTAAATCTTCTGAGCATCTAGATTCTATCTCCTCTTTGCTGCTGTTTTCTTCTCTTCCTGTTTGGTTTTTTAGCCTTTCTGCCTTTTCCAGATTATCTATTTTTATTTTCCTCCCAAACCACATTACCAGCATCCCTTCTGGGATTAACCATCTGAACAGAATATTTCTTTTGGCTAACAACATGGCGAGAGGCTGATATACTTTTCTTTGTTACCTTATTCTTCTGGGCACTTGTTTTAAGGTGAAGATTTATTTTCCTTTATAAAACATTGAATCTTCTTTTGTAACTCTATAGATTATGTGTCTAACCTTTTTCCTTGCAAACCTAATATGAACTTCCCTTGGTAACCTGTTGTGCTTGGCAAAGCTAGTATGGATACGATAGACTTCATCAATTTCTAGAACTATCTCTTGTTTCTCTCTCTGAAATGCCTCTGCTATCAGCTCCACCATTATGTTACTCAGTTCCTCCTCTTTCTCTTCTATGACATTTTGAAATCTTAATTAGAAGGCTGCCCTATCCATCTCAAGATGGATAATTGATTCTTCTAGATCTTTTGTCACTGCTGTCATTTTTTTATCCACCGTTTCTACCTTCTTCTCAATCTGTTCTGATCTTTCTACATTCTTTATTCTTTCCTGATCTCTTTCAATCATTTGTTGTATGTTTTCGAATTTATTATCCAGTTTGTTTATGCCCCCTTTTAGTGTGATTTGTCGTTAATGCCTCCTGCATTTTTAACATTGTTTCTTGACTAGATAACAGGGTTGCCTGCATCACTTACATATTTGTCATTACATTTTGTTTTTCTGCACCTAATATCCCTTCAATTGTTCTTTGGCTTGTTGATGATGGGGTGGCTAGAGAGGAATTTGATTTCTCCTTTCAGTTTGAGTCTCCAATCTCTGTTCTTTGCTCTCCCTTTTCTCGATCTACGAATTTGTTTCTATCTCCTATTGCCTCTCCATCAGCTCCTGTCCATTTGTCTCACTGTCCCTGTCTTCCAACCATTGCACACCCCTTCTCACACCTCTCACCTCCTCGCTCTCACCGCTCAACTCTGGTTGCCTTCTCACACCTTCTTTCCCATCTTCCAGCCATTGCATGCCTCTTCTCTTGTCTTCCCGCTCTCACTGCCTCACTCTCACCTCCATGCTCTCACCGCCTTGCTCTTGCCATTCTCCTCATGCCTCTTCTCACACCTCCTCGCCTCTTCGCTCTCACCACTTGACTCAGGTCACCTCCTCACGCCTTCTCTCCCATCTTCTGGCCATCGCACGCCTCTTCTCTCGTCTCCACACTCTCACCACCTCGCTCTCACCTCCATGTTCTCACTGCCTCACTCTTGCCATTCTCGCTCTCATTGCCTCCACACTCTCACCACCTAGCTCTCACCACTCTCCTCATGGCTCTTCTCACACCTCCTTGCCTCCTCGCTCTCACTGCTCATCTCTGATCACCTCTTCACACTTCTTCTCCCATCTTCCGGCTGTCACATGCATCTTCTCTTGCCTCCTCGCTCTCGCCTTTCATGTCCAATCATCTCTAATTGCCTTGTAGTCACCTCGCAATCGCTGTCTCCACCATCTTGTCAGTCCAATGCCTCCCCTTTACCATCTCTCACTCACTACTCCAAATCACTCTTCCAGTTCACTTCCTCTTCCCATCTGTCCATCCCATTGTCTCCTGACCATCCACATCCTCTCGACCTCCTCTAACCTTCTTCCACTTTCCACAGCAGTCCACACTCTCTCTGCTCTCTGCTTTCCCAAGCTGTTTCACTTTGGGACAATTGGCATGTTTTTCTTAATTTCAGTATCAGGACCACCAGTCCAATCTCTCTTCTTTTTTCAAGCAGTTCCTCCCTCCCCCCGCAATCTTCTCCTACTTTACTGTTATGCTGCCAGCCTTATAGTCTCTTTTCTCGCAGTCATTCATGTTTTACTTTTTTTTTCTTTTGGAATCATTCAACTCTGCCCAGCCTCTTAATCGCTGCTGCTTCTTTCAACTTAGAGTTCCCTTCTTTCACCACAACAATCACAGACTTTTCAATTTTGGATTCCTCTCCTTGTTGAGGTCTGGAATAATCTCACTTGTTTTCTATGTCACAGTAGGTTAATTAATTATATCTTTTGCTTCCTCGTGTGTGGCTAGTCATGGCCTTGGGTCTGCCATCTTGAGATGATAGACACATTCAAATCGGGCTGTAGGGGTTTCCCTTTGTTACAATAGGTGATCGCCCTTCACCTCGTTACTCCTCAGGCTTCCCCTCTATTTCATGTGGCCCTCCAGACCTACCACACCTTGAAAGGTCCTGATTAGAAAGGATCACAGTCAAAGAGATTGGAGCCTTTCAATTTTGCTCTGCATCGCCCCAATGTCACCACCAGAAGTCAATAATTTAATAATTTTATTTTTCTGTCATTCTTTGAATTGGTGTAGACAAGGGATCATGGGAAGGCCTCCACTCTTCTTCATATTGGGTTCCTGTTCTTAACAAGACATGACTGCCAAATGCCATTTAATGATAAAAGCCTCAGTTTTACTGAACTTTCCTGAAATCAATATATTTCTCCTGTAGGCTTAGACATAATATTGAGCTAAACTGGAGAAATCATTTAGGGATTGTGGAGAAAAATCAGATAAATGTTATCAAGAAGGTTAACAATGTCTTTTTCTTCATAGGCTCTCCTGGGGTTTGCTCTACACCATGTATATCTCAATTCCAAGCCTGATGCTTACATTTTATCTGCAAACTACACATTTTTACCTAAGCAGCAATTCTACCTTATTTGTCCTGCTTTTCCTTTATGGCATTTCATCTGTAAGTCTTGACCGTTCCTTTTCTCAGTAAAAGTGATGTGTTTGTTGCAATAAATATTTCTGTTCTGCTGGAGGACAGTTTTTGGACCAGG
Organism: Myanophis thanlyinensis; assembly: GCA_017656035.1. Classification (NCBI taxonomy): domain Eukaryota; kingdom Metazoa; phylum Chordata; class Lepidosauria; order Squamata; family Homalopsidae; genus Myanophis; species Myanophis thanlyinensis. Next base: position 24,422 of record JAEANM010002061.1, read on the forward strand.
TTAAAAAGAAGCTTTTAAAATATTAAATTAAAACATATATTTTTCATGTGTTTTCTCTTTTTAATAAAGCACCTGAACATGGGAATAGTTTGAGGGATCCTGGAGATAGCAGTTCAATGAAAACGCACCTTGACAGATTATTTCCTTTAGCGGAAAGTTCTTTTGTTTGGTTAGATCAGGGGTGTTAAACTCAAGGCCTGGGGTCCAGATCCGGCCTTCAGGTTGCTTAGATCCAGCCTGCAGGACCACCCTGGAAAGAGCAAAGGATCGACTCGTGATATCTCTGCCAGAGAAAACGAGCTCCAGAGCTCCATTTTAGACTGGGATGACTTCCTGCAACCCTCTGCCAGGGAAAAAAGAGCTCAGGAGGGCCCTCTCGAGCTCCATTTTTGCTGGCAGAGAGTTGCAGGAAGCCTTACCAGCCTAAAACAGTGCCTGGGAGCCCATTTTTGCTGGCAGAGCACTCAGGCCACCACAGGAGCCCCTGACATGAGTGACATCAAGCTGGTCACGCCAACCCTGGCCCACCAAGGTCAAACACAACCCTGATGTGGCTCTCAATGAAATTGAGTTTGACACCACTAGATTAGACAAAATAAAGGAAAAAGCATACTGTTCTCTTTTGCATTCATTGACATTTATTTGATAAGCCAACTGCACTTTTTCAGAGAATATTGAAAATATGGCCACATCATTCATTTCTTGATAAATTTAAGTTCAGATAACTGTTAAATGTTTTATAGGCAATCATTCAGAATTTTCAGCTCATCCCAAATGTTACAGTCTGCTAACTGGCTTAGGCTGGTTGAAAAGAACCTGTTACTTGCTTATTTTTGAAAAAGATACCCTGGGTATCACTTGACTGAAGATTAGTTTGCTGTTGCCTTTACCATTATAATTACCACAAATGGAATATACAGGTCTATGATGTTCTCTGAAGACTCTCTTGCAAGTTTTATTGAAGTAGCTTGCTGAGGAAGATCCCCACATGGGATAAGAAGACTGGGGTTTTCTCCAACTTGTGATAGCTAGGGCCAAGGGTAGGGAAATGGACACCCTCTAAAATAAATGTATGGGGCGTGGTTATGGTCGTGGTGGCGTGAGGACATTTTCTCCACTTCTCAGGGCATTCCAAGGAAGATAAATAAGGATTAAAGTGTTTGAAATGCATCGATAGGAGCCAAA
>JAEANM010002062.1:0-21153 GCA_017656035.1 Myanophis thanlyinensis
ATCTATCTAATCTACCTACCTACCTAGCCACCTATTATCTCTTTGTAGGGGCTATTGTTAACATAATAATGCCAGAATGTATTATTCTGCAGATGCAACAGTTATGTGATCATTCCTTTGAGTTCACTCATCACCATTATCACCCAGAGTTCCCCGCCACACATGCCTATGCCTATTTGCCTCTTAGTTTGCAAAATTTAAACTGCTTTCATCTTAAAATGCTGATTTAGATCATATCTGGTCCTAGTACCTAGATGAGAGGTCCCCTGGATCTCACATGCCCATGAAGTCAACAGGAATCCATCCCTTCTTTAAAAAAAAAAAAAAAAGAAAGAAACTATACTCTCACGGACACCCCAAATCCTTTTTTTTTTTTTTAACACAAACTTGCCACACAAAATCCTTAGAATTAGCTAGCCTGCCTCACTCATTCTACATCTCCCAGGACTGCTTTAGGAGACAGAATAACAGTTAAATCCATTTCTATCTGCAGGAGAGACACAACATAAAATCTATAACTTTTATGAACTTAAAATGACCCTCCTGTGAAAATGGTTTCCTTCTCATTTACTTCTGCATGAATTCAAATATCTTGCCCATTTCTCTCTCTCTCCCCACATCCCTGTGCTTCCTTCCCTCTCTCTCTCTCTCTCTCTTTCTCTCACTCACTCTCTCTCATTTCTGATTGGATTCTCTACTCAGTCTCCATCTTTTTTACTTGCTTTCCCTCATAAATCCATATGATCACAAAGATCATCTGGGTGCCTCGGAAAGTCTGAGAGCGCATAAATTGGTTTAGTCTGTTTTACCTAGGGTGCCATAAAATTGATGTGAAGCTTGCCTGAAGTCTATCATGAGATAATTCCTGGCAGTTTTCATATATTTAGTTTGCCATCAGTTAACCGATTGAAAGACTGCAGCTGGAAAGATTCGTACGGGATCTTCCCGTTCTTTTTTTTTTTATTATTTTTATTTTTTAAAGGATAGCTTCATTCATATGAGTTTGCATTTCAAGCTTGTCAGTAAACTGGGGTGAAATATAAGGATTTGAAATCGCTAGCCGGCGGCCACTGTCAAATTATGACTCTCATATCACAAGCAGGGGACAGCACTGCCAGAGATAAGGAAGTAGACCAATATTCCGGCCTTGGTTGACAGCATCTGTGATAAAAATATTGTATTGGTCTTCATAAATTCAGCTATATAATTTACAATGACATTTTTTTTTGGGGGGGGAGGAGATAATTTTTTCAGTTTTCCACATGCAGATTGATGTCTGCCAACAATCAACCACCTGTCTTCCATTACCAGCTTTCAACCTCCAGCTTGGAGGTCTTTTAAAAGGACAAACTCAATCTTTTGCTCCACTTACTCTGAATAGCAAGCCTACTGCAAAGATTGTCTGGTTATGGTGAATTTACAGTTGTTGTTGTTGTTTTGTTATTGTTGTTGTTGTATAAAGCAAGGACTTCAAGTTCATCTTCTCTGTTATTGTTGAACCTGCTTTATTGTTGAAGTCAGATCTGGGAAAGAAATTCAGATCTGGAGTAATGTAAGTAAAGTAGAAGAAATATGTACAGAATCAGTGGTGAAATGCAGCCTGGTTGCACCGGTTCTATCAAACTGACTGCAGCGGTGACGTTTGGCCATGCCCACCCACCCCTGATGAAGTTTGGGCCCTCCCACCTGCCCCTTCTCTATTCTGTCTTTCATCCCCTTCTTTTTTACTCACCTGGATTGCATAGAACAGCTGTTTTGCAAACCTCTGCAGCCTTCCCAATCACCCAGGCAGCCTCTAGTAAGGAAATACAATTTAGAAGCCACTCAGAAATGCGGTTGGCACACACACACACCAAACCAGTAGGTAGCAAAGCCACTTGGATTCCACTACTGTACAGGATGGGTGAAAAAAATTGCCTTAAAAACAGAATGTGTGAAAAGGGTTTTAATATACTCATAATCTCCACAATAAAGGTAGCTGAAAAGTGTAATGCAGCAGCATTGTTTTGCACTCATAATCTCACAGTCTCCTGCTTTCCAGTCTGGTACCTCAACCACTAGACCAAACTGGTCCTATGAAACTGGCCAATCCTGACTCCCACCAAGGATCCTTATAGTCCAAGTATTGTTATTTAGAAAAGGGTTCTTATTCCTCACTGACTCCTAACCCCCCCCCCCCCATCATGCAGATCCATGGAAACAAGCTAAATTAAAAGTATCCCTTTATTTCTAAAATATTACCATTTCCAATTTATCCTCACAGTGGTACCCTCCTAAGGCAAGTTGGGTTGAGAGACAACTTACATAGTGAATGATGGACTCAAACCAGGATCTTCCAACATTTAACCAGTCAGCTTCTACCATGGACCAGAGGTGAAATTCAGCCAGTTCTAGCCGGTTTGGCAGAACCGGTAGTAGACGTTTGAAATTGGCCCTGCCCGCCTGCCTGAGCCCCGCCCACCAGCTCCTGAGCCCCTATTCTTCCTTATACATGCTCCGTTTTTTTTACTTACCTAAATCAGCTGTTTTGAGTGTCTGCGGAGCCTTCTTGATGATCCCCGCTGCCTCTGGAGCCTCTAATGGCACTTTAAAGAGCCGCACTGCAGCATGTTTGGTGCACATGCATGCGCACCAAACTGGTAGGAAAACCGGTTGGATTTTGCCCCTGACATGGACCCCTAGTTGCTTTCTGAAAAGGGTGGCTTTGCATAATATGTCAATGGAGCACAAACCGCCTACATCTAATGGGTGTTGGGAATCAGTTTGGTCTCTTTTCTGTGTCTTCAAAGTTACCTGCAAAACAGTATTGGTATAGCAGGCATTAACTGCAGATGTTTTTTCATGGCCTTTGTCTATTTTCCTTTGTCTCAAATAAAGGGAAACGGGCATCAATAATTCTTTCTAATGCATCGTGTACTGCCTTGATATTCCTTCAGTATCTGATAGAACTAATAGATTATTTAACTATCTTTCTGTTGTATTGTTCCTCCTGTGTTGTTTGACTTCAACACCTTCTCTCATGGGGGCAGGGAATGCATTATTTAAGGCTGTATCATATATGTACATACAAAACAATAATAACGATCAACGTAATACGGAGCAAATCTCCATGTACGGCAGGCAAACTATGCCGAGACTGACAGTGATGTCACCCCACCATGGCAGATGTGATACAAATAATGCCACAGTGGTTAAAGATGCAGGATGCACAAACGCACAAACATGAGATGGATAGCATCGATCCTGCACAAAGGCGAGCTATTGAGCAACCAATCACGATGTGCAAAAGAAGTCAGCTAGATAGGCAGCCAATCCACACGTGTGATACTAGGCAAGCTGCAAGAAAATGCCAACTGGCAAGCAAACTTTATTCCACTCCCTCTGACGAAGGGGACAAGTACCGAAACATTAGCCATAATAAATTATGGTCCATGACAGCGTTTTATCTCCTTTTCTTACACCCATACAGTATATACATTACATACACAAACACACACATTAATAAGAAGTCTAAAGGCTTTTCTTCTTTCTTCCCCATTATTTTTAAAACGAGTAATACTTTGGCTTCAGATTCTTCTGGAAAGTGGGTAAATATATTTATTGCATCGCTCATTTTTTTTTTTTTTTATCTACAGATTTTTAAGCTGAAGACCAGATTAGATCAAGGGACAAATAGAACAAAGAACACATCTCCTGGCCACTTAACACAAAAGTGCATTAAACAACTTAGCATCCCTTCTTTGAAAATCCTGTCCATTATGTTGTTATTCTTTGAACTAAATGTTCCTCCGATTGAATAAAAATAGTACAATTATTGCAGAGGGTAAGCTGGGCACACCATAAAGCTTTTTTTGTTATGTGTTACAGATTCAGGAGGTCTGGAACATATAACCCTTGACTTCATCTGGGAGACAATAGGCTGTAGCTAGTTGCAACCTGTGATTAAAGATCAGATTGTGCTAAGCATCCAGGAAGATTCTTATTCATCAGGAAATGTTGGAAACTGTAATTGGGTGAAGAATTGAAATGGAAGGGGTGAGCATTGAGTCTCTCTAGTGATACTTTCTCTCAAAAACTCAGTCTGCTCCTGGTATGTTGTTTAAGATATGGGAAATTTGCTTTGGATTCATATAAGACGCCACCATGGTGGCTGACCAGGCTGGAAATCAAAACGACAACAACAACAGTAACACATGAAAAGATGGTGATGATAAACCTCTTATTTCTTATGGTCAAGAAAAAAAATTGTGTATGTTCTATAACAGAATCAGGAAACAAGCTTTTGGTCCTGAAAAAACAACATTTTATTTGATTACTGTGAATTCTAATTCACATCCAGAAAAGCTTTTCAAGGTTTTATTACAAAAACAGACTTTATCAATCCTTGGATAGTTGCCAGGCTGAGTTTCCAGATGAAATACTCGGCAAGGAGTCTCTGTAGGGCACAAACTCAGATAAGCAAATCTTCACAATAAGGAGTGAATTAAGTGTCTCCTACAAAACCCTCTCCACTTTTGCTCCTATTTATTCCCTATGGGAGGGGCCATTCAGCATTCACTTGTGCCTTTACTTCCAAGTCAACCCCTGCTCCTTAGTTGTTCCCTTCTCCTGACAGCTCTGCGCATAGTGCATCTGAAACAGACTCCAGCTGTTCTTCTTCCCCACTGATCTCTGACTCCAAAGGCAGATGATAACTGTTGGATGCCCCTGGCCCCAACTCTGCCTCCGACACAGAGCACCCATCAGAGCCTTCCCCCGACTCCAGGACTGGCCCAAGGTCCTCCCCAGCCTCCTCACTGTCCGACTCTACCACCAACTGGTGGGCCATAACAATGTTATTTTCCAGATGTGTGTGTGTGTGTGCGTTTGTACAGAACTGTAAATATATGTCTGTGTATAGTTATATATGTTTGTTGTGAATGTGAATATACATTTGGCTATGTATCTTTATATACATTATGCATTGTGTGCATAATAAGCATCAGATGCCTCTGTGTATGCACATACAATAACACACACATATGACCTTGCAATGGGTCTGACTAAATTTTATATCCAAGGACATATTTAGAACAATAATACGAAAGTTCCCACTTGTGAGTGACATTGGATTGTTAAGTTAACATCGTGTTCACCTTCATTATTGTTAAAATAATCATCATCCTTGGTAATATAAAAGCCCAAGAGTTGCATTCTAAGGTGATTATATACAGTAGTGGCTATACGTACCTTTGACCTGTAACATTCTTAGTACTTGTTCTGTGATACAGAAAAAAATTACCAACAATTTTAATTCAGGCTTGCTGCAGAATTTCTTCTGTGGGCAAGATAGTTATTGAAGTTGAAAGGCTGTGGTTGTTTGTGTTTTTTGTTTTTTGTTTTTTTCTCAGTGGAAACAAAACATGATGTCAAGGGAAATGTTTGAAGGGATCATCTGGTATATTGGCAGAGAACTGATTGATTTTATCTAATCTTACCCAGGTTTGTGTAAATTTTATTGTGTTCAAAATGATTATTTTTAAAGGTAGAAGAAGATTATAAAGCTCTCCGGCACATAGCCTGGCTATACAGTCTGTTTTATAATTTTGGCTTTGTGTCCATTTTGTTATACCCTAGAGGATGTGATTTATTTATTTATTTTAATTTATTCAGGGATGTTTAAACACAATTCAGTACAAGGGCCCAATTTGAAAGCCAAGTAAGTGTTTAATAATTATTTGTCTCCTCCTTTATAGTTTGTTTTTCAAGAAAATCAGGCAACATAGGTTGGTGACTTCCTTCTACCCGGTCAACAATAGAAAGCATCCTCACATACTGTGTCACAGTATGGTACACCAGACTAACAACCGTGGACAAGACGGCACTACAGAGGGTGATGAGCACAGCACAAACAAGCATGGGCTGTCCCATAACCCCACTGGAGGAAATTGCCAGGCCCCACAGAGTGAGAAAAATCCTCAGGGATGACTCTCACCCAGGACAGAACAACTTCATACTTCTACCATCGGGCAAGAGGCATAGCTAGCTGGACAAATAGGTTGAAAAAGAGCTTCTATCCATGGGCTGTCTGACTTCTAAATGCCACATAACACCATGACTAGATTTAATTCAACAGACTCACAGTGACAGTGCAGCGTGCAATATGTACATACTGGTGGAATAATGTGTGTGTGTGTGTGTGTGTATCTGTATGTGTATCTGTATGTGGAAATGTGCCTAGCCCACGTAGTTTCTGGGGTTTGGGATTTGTTTATAAGTCTGGAGATGTATTCTGCATTTGAATGTATTCTGTGTTTCTGTGCTTTGTGTGATTGTACCGATGGAGGCTCATTCAATTTCACTGCATACATATTGTGCATTGACAAGAAAAGGATTGAACTCATCTGAAGAAGCTATAACTATGACAGGTGAAATGGTTTATCTGTAATGCCTTGAATTTTTATGATAATTTTTTTCTAGGTTTTCCTGTCATTCTATTAACTTCTGAGCCAACACATTACTCAGGGATCATGATGGAATTTCAATTAGAATTTTCTCTTGAGCAGTCAAAACTGATCCAGCATGAATCATTAATTAAACAATGAATAAATATCACCGCATTCATCTGACCTTGTATAGAATCATGCTTTTCATCAGCAACAACCAATGAGAGTTAGTACCAAGATTATATTGTTGCCACAATACACAAAGGTTTGATTTTGATTGGAAGAAATAATCAACCAGAAGTTTGAATCCAAGTAAACAACTACCGGTACTTGGAATCATAGTCTTAAATTTTGCAGAAGTGAAAACCAAAACAATGGGACTTTCTCTATAGTTAAAATGCTATCTACCATTATATCATGTTGGAAAGATAAAACAGTGGACACTTACACATAAGAGTTTGCTCTATCACTGTTCTGGTTTACTATTCATAAATTATTATTTTAAAAAATACTATTTAAAGATAAGAATATAATTTTGAATCGTATACAATACCAAGTATTTGGCATTCATCAAAATATGAAAAATGGACTTATTCAGCAATGCATAGAGCAAAAAAAGTTAATTCTGCTAAAATGAAAGTATCATGTCATTGGATTTACAATCTTCGGTGATTTTCACTCTCCATTTATTGAAAAAATGGAGCTACCGTAAATAATATTTACTATAACTGTACTTCCTTCTTTCTCTTTTTGTTTCCTGACTTTTTTTTCCTTTCCACATATTAAAGAATTAAAAAAGAAAAGAGTAGAACATACTCTGCAGTAAACACATGTAGTAGGGGCAGCTGTAAATGTTTGTGCAGTAGAGTCATATCTGTACCTATTCAAAATTAAGTAGCAGAGTTCAATAAGATTTACTTTCAGTTTTCTCTTTGGTTATTCTGGTTGGGAGCTGAAACCCAACAAAAAAAATCTACAATATTAGTCCAAGGATAATTTTTTAAAGATTATTTGGAACATTTCTGATCCACCTTTCATCTCCAAGAAAGCCTAGTACAGTGGTGGCAAACCTTTTACTTACCAAGTGCCAAAAAGTACACGCTTTGCACGTGCCATCCGTACTTGCGTGCGGCTCCTCCACGTGTGCTGCATCTGTGCATGCATGCAGCTTTTGCACATGCATTGCACGCACACTGCACACAGGCACATGTACACATGAGCAATTGCATATGCATGCACAGGAGCGCCGAAGAACAGCTGGATTTCCTGCTGCAATCACGTGCATGCACAGTGGAGGCACGAAGATCAGCTGGGTCCCTGCAATTGTGCACGCGCAATCACATGCACATGCTCAACTGGAGGTAAATTGGCTAACAGCTTGTGTGCCCAGTGTGCCACCTGTGGCACCCATGCCATAGGTTCGCCATCACGGGCCTAGTACAATATGTGTGTGTGTGTGTGTGTATTATTAATACAATAATATTGAGAAGCACCAATATGCTAGAATAGTAGATTTAACTGAGTAATTATTTAAAATCTTTACTCAGCAAAGAAAAATCAGGACCAATAATTGTAAACAATTATGTTCTAAATACACACAAAGAAGCTTTGAAAATCATAATTTTGGGATAGTTTTAAAGATGCAAGAGAAGGCTACACTTCTATATATGCAAAATTCTTGAGAATTAGCTATGTACGAATCTATGTAATGCAATTAGAGCCAAACTGGTGTGGTGTTTAAGGCATCACATTAGAAACTAGCAGTTGTAGTCCCGCCTTAGGCATGAAGCCAACTGAGTGACCTTGGGCCAGTCATTCTCTCTCAGTCCTAGGCAGAAGTAAAATTCAGCAGGTTCTAGCAGGTTCTCTAGAACCGGTAGTAAATTTTCTAAGCAGTTCAGAGAACCGATTGTTAGAAGAAATTTCCTTTTGTTTTTTCCACTTTATAGGGTTAATCCTGTAAGGAAGGCAGGAAAAAAAACATTCTGATGTTGTTTCTAGCCTAATCTTTATTGTCCTGCTTACAGAAACTGCCCACCCAGTCACATGAACCCCCAGCCACACACCCCAAGCCATGCCCACAGAACCGGTAGTAAAAAAATTTGAACTCCACCATTGGTCCTACGTAGAAAACAATGGCAAACCACTTTTGAAAAACCTTGCCAAGAAAACTGCAGAGACCTGTCCAAGCAGTTACCAGGATTCAACATAACATATAGATTTTGTAGTTCTATTGTGTTTTGGAATCATGTTTTTAACTGTAAACCATTTTTGAATTTATTTAGCGAAAATGAAAAATGGTATATAACCCTCCCCATTTTTAGAAATACTTTCAAATTAAATAATACATTGCAAACTATTATTCCATGAGCTCATCTTCTGGTTCAGTGATTTTATTTATATCTATTATTATTTTTATAAATAGTTTGAGGTAAACACACACACAATACTCCAGAGGTCTAGTGTGCCATGAAAAATAGCATGGCATGCCACTGTGATATGTTCATCATTAGCGTTCTAGGTGTGTGCAACTTCTGAAAGGATCTGGCCAGTTTGTGGTAAACACCTGAGAGGAACTCAACATAACCCAACCCAAAACCTTGGGAAATCAATTTAAACATAAATGGAAATATTCTCATTTACTCACACTTGCTGATCAAATGGTAGGTACAGTTTTATATAAAACCTGCCAGACTTCATGATTATAAAATAAATCCTATTGTAGCAGAAAATCCTTTCTTAGCATAAAACCGGTTTATTGGAGCAAATGTATCATGTCTGATATTCTTCCCATGAGTCTTTTGATTCTTAGTGATTGCCGCAGACTCATACAGTACATCATAATGTAGAAAGATAACTTACAGCCATACGAGTCAGGAATACTAAACAGCACAATATTAATTGCATTTGCTCAGAAGTATGTTCCATGAACTTTAAAGTGACTTAGTTTCTTCACACACACACCCCAAAAAAGACACAGTATAAGATTGTAACTTTAGACTGTCCCATTTCTCCTGCTTGAGAAGGGGGTTGGACTAGATTAGAAGATCTCCAAGATCCCTTCCAACTCTGTTGGAACTTCCGTTCTGTTAAATAAGGCTATAAATGCTTCATAATACAACTCAAATATCTGATGAAAGTCAAAACAAGCTGTACTTAATTTGTTCCCTTCATCTTGCCTAACCAGGTTTCGGTGGGTCTGTGGAACAAAGACAAACACTGACTGAATAAATTTAGAATGGGGTTTTGATTATATCTGTTAAAAACTGGCAACATCATGTACCTATCATTTTGAGGCTAAAGCAAACAAAACCATTTTTAAACCACCCCCGAAATAGGGTAACTTTAAAAGGAAAAAGTAGAAAAACATTTCAAAATTCTTCAAAGAGTGTCATCCACAGATCAGGGTTTGCAACAAGGCTTTTCACATCAAACTGCCACACTCCTGATGCCTTGTTGTTGTTGTTTTTAACTTAAAAGTGTACAGGCACCCCACATCACCTTGCAGAAATGCACACTTTGGGACCTGAGAGCTAGTTACTCATTAAAAAAAATACAAGGGAGGTTTTTTTGCAGTATCAAGATGGATAATTGAACCCAACACACCAAGCCCACATTTTAAAAGTGGTCAATTGGAAAATTGGAAATCCATAAAGGGAAACAGTCTTGATGATTCAAGATACAGCCTTCCCAAAGCAATGCCTTGACCATGGAAAATAAGGTTAGCTCTCAAGTTGTGCACTTTTAGAGAATAAATAAAAACAACCTTGTTCACCCCAACTTTCAGGATGACATTGGCCCATGGACTTTAATATCTGTTGGTCCTCGATTTACAACCACAATTGAGCCCAACATTTCGGTTGTTGTGAGATATTTAAGTGAATTTCGTCCTATTTTACAACCACCGGTTTTTTTTTTTACAGCCACTGTTTACAGCCACAGTTGTTAAGTGAATCACTGCACTTGATAACACGGTTGTTAAGTGAATCCCTGGCCACATTGACTTTGCTTATCAAAAGGTTGCAAAGGGTGCTCACATGACCTTTGGACACAGCAACAGTCTGTGTGAAAAATAATAAGTGTGAAAAATGGTTGTGTCACTTTTTTCAGTACTGTTGGAACTTTGAACAGTCACCAAATGAACTGTTGTAAGTCAAGGACTACCTGTACTCTGCAGGTCCTTTTTACAACAGTTGCCAGAATAACAATACACCCATGCTGTATTTTGCACACCCAAGGAAAAGATATCTCCAGCACAGCCTCACTTTTATGGAAACACACGTTTGAAGGGCAACTCAGTCTTGTTCAAGTGACCGCAATGTAGGTGTACAGGTAGTCCTTGACTTACGACCATAAATGAGACGAGAATTTCCACTGCTAAGCAAGGCGGTTGTTAAAGGAGTTGTGATCAATTTTGCTACCTTTTCTGCCAGGGTTGTTAAGCGAATCACTGCAGTTGTTAAGTCAATCATGCAGTCATTAAGTCAATCATGCAGTCGTTAAGTGAATCCAGCATCACCAATTGATGTTGCTTGTCAGAAGCCAGCTGGTAATCTTGCAAATGGCAATCCCATGATCCTGGGATGCTTTTGTAAATACATGCTGGTTGCCTAGCCCTCAAATTTCGATCACGGACTTTGGGGATGCTACAACAGTTTAAGTGCAAGGACAGGGTGCAATTCACTTTTTTCAGTATCCTTGTAACTTTGAACAGTTGCTAAACTGGCGGTTGTAACTTGAGAACTACCTGTATGAGGTACCTTCCAGGTTCCTGGCAATAGCAAGAAAGCATTCTGCCTACGCTCAGAGGGTTATCAGTATCTTGTCTCTACTTGTTGCTGAAAACCCAGTTAGGAAAGTTCAGTCCCATCTCAAATATAACTGAACGACGACTAAATGTCATCCTTCTCCTCGCCCATCGCTCTGTTCCTCCAAATATTTATTCACAAGCACCCTTCAAAACCAATCTCTCATCTTACAAACACAAAGCACCTCTACCTAAGTGAGTAAACATTTTCAAGACGGGGAATTAATAGGTCCCACTGTTGTTTCTTTTCTTTTTCTTTTCTTTTCCTTTTTGAAAGGCATTCCTACATTCTTAAGTCTCAGAAGAAACTTAACTAAGGAACCTCCCTCTTCAAAGCTTTTCTATTCCCAGGGCATTCATTTAGGAAAGAAGGCTAAAGCATCCTTTCCCTGCTCTACTCTCATCTACACAAACAACACACCCCATCAGGAGCAATGTCAGATAAACGCACTAAGCACAAAAAAACGCCAGCTGGCGGTTAAAGGAGGCGTGTGTTCAACTCACAGAGGGGAAGAAGGTTGTGTGTGCACACAGAATCCTTCCTTCCTCCCCCCCCCCTCACACCTCAAATCTTTCTGACTCAAAACCTGGCCTCAGCCCCCCCACAGAAACCACCCCCACCAGCTGCTGACCGCAGGACATCCTCTTCCTCACCCCACACTCAGGAAAGTGGGGCTGGGGTTGCTGGCTGAATCTTAATTCACTCATTCGTGGCCAGGTGCCAGCCATTCCCCTACCTACCCCACCACCACCACTTTACCTCAGACACAAGGATGCACAACCCTGGGGGGGGGGGGAGGGGGGAAAGGACAGCCATTGAACTCTCTAGTGGGGGGGGGGCACCACGGGTCCCACCCACCTCCTCATTTCCCCTGAAAGCCGGTGACTCTTCTTACCTCCCCCGACACCCAGTCCCGGCCCTCTGTGACATTTGCTGACAGGGGGAAGGGGGCGTCGGCCCACCCAAATTGTGGACCCCAGAGCCCAATAATCGCCCCCCCCACCCCCATTTTGAGATTCTTCTTGAACCCCTCCATCATCCTCCCCCCCCTTTGTTGCTGCACGCCTTGTGCCCCCACCCCCACCCCTCCCCCTCCCCACAAGCTTTGCAACCCGCCCAGCTGTTTTTCCCCCGTCCTCGGGCTTACCTTCCTCCTTTTCCTTCCAACCCGGGCCAGTCCCGGACGGAGAACCGATCCCCACGACTTCCCCCCCGCCACGGTCCCCAGGACTGGGGGTTTTTTTTCTTTTCCTCTCCTTTCCTTCCCCCCACCCCACGGCCTGACTTTTAGGCCATGGCTCTCCCCGAAGCGTCTGGGCTCTCTTTTAACAGAAAGGACGCCGGCGGCAGCAGCAGCAGCGGCGGCGGCGTTGCTCCGTGGAAGACGCGCCGGCGCTTGCCACTCCCTTCGGATGCAAAAAGGAGCGGCGTCCGCCGCCAAGGCAGCCGGAGAGCGGCGGGGCCAGAAGATGCAGGGATGCCGCCGCCGCCGCCGCCAGGGACGAGGGAGGATGCTCAGGCTTGCTGGCTTGCTTGCCTCCGCCTGTGCGAGCTTGCAAGGCTCGGCGACGAGCTGTTCCGCCGGGAAAGAGAAAAGAGGGGAGAGATCCCGGCAGGCACCGGCGGGTCTGGCTGCTTGGCAAAGGGAGCCGCGACGCCGCTTTCTTGCCTGCTTACAGCCTGGAACAAAAGGGGAAGGAGCCGCGCGGGCCCGCGGAGAGGAGAGGAGAGAAGAGGAGAAGGGAGGGGAGGGGCAATTCCAGCTGTTTGCATATCGAGGAGGCTTGTTTCTAAGCTTCGTTTCTCTGGTTCTCAGGCCCCGGCGCTGCAGCGGAAACCGGGCGGGAGGGCGGGAATCCTTCGCCCATTCATTCATTCATTCATCCGTGCACACGCAAACACACACACAGCACAAGACAAGAGGGTGTGTTCCCACACCGCGGATTAAACCAGGGTAGAATAAAGAGCCGTCCAGGGGAAAGGCATAATTGCCTTCTCTCCTCTCCTCAACCTCTTTCAAGGGCTTTTTTCAACCCCTTTTAAAAACGAAAGGCGGTTTATTTTATTTTTTCCCCTTTGGAGGTTTGCCGACGCGTTTTCCTGCCTGTTTCCTGAACTGCGAGAAAAGTGCCAACGGCTAAAATAAGCCTCGAACAAAACAAAGCGACAAATCGGGCGGTAGGTTTCATTCACCCCGACGGATTGGGTTTTGATTTTTGGCTTTTCCGGGGTTGTGCAAAACCCGTTTTGTTGGTGTGCAGTACACCCTCAGTATGGATCGGTAGGTTATGCAAATCCAGAAAACGTGTTAATTCAGAAAGCAGGCGAAGTGTGAATCGGGCGCAGTGTGTGTATGTGTGCCTTAACAAGCTGCAAGCATCGTTGTTGTTTTTTTAATGGCTGTCAAATTCAAAAATGCCTTTGAGCTATGCTGGCTGTTGTTTGAGTCAGCAGGTGCAGCCATGCCACTGTCTTGCGGTGCTTGCCTTCCAAGATGTTTTTTCAACTTCCCAGGTTTACCTGCTTGTCTCCCATCCAATTACTAACCAGACCCGAACCTGTGCTTGGCTTGTGCACCCAGAGAAAGTAACCCAGGTGCCCTTACCTTCTGAGACAAAAAGAAGGTTGTAAGAAGGAAAATGAGGCACAGTGGCAAAAATGCAGTTAAACACAAAAAGAATCTGAAAATAAATAAAAATGACAGCAAGCACACCCACATGCTCTGAGCAGGAATAAATATATGTAACACACAAACTGTGGTATTGAAATAATACATAGAAAAATGTAACATGGTAAAAAATATTTACCATATTATCGGACATTTCTGATTGACCATGTTTTGTGGGATCAGACTGACATGTATTATTTTTCTATATCGAGTTAATTTATTTTATATGCCATATATATTATATACCAGAGTGTGCTCTCCAGCTCCATCTTTTGAAGAAACGGTACTTTTTATTCTTACAGCATTCCATTCATTTTACTGCACCGACTTTTAAATGCATTGGGTTCAATAATGATTCTAATGGGGTCCTCCCATTACAGGTAGTCCTCGACTTACAACATTCATTTAGTGACCAAAGTTCCAATGGTACTGAAAAAGTGACTTATGGCCATTTTTCACATTTATGACCATTGAGGCACCTTCAGGGTCATGTGATCAAAATTCAGATGCTTCATATGTATGACGGTCACATTGTCCTGGGGTCATGTGATCACCTTTTGTAACCTGACAAGCAAAGTCAACGGGAAAGCCAGATTCACTTAACAACCATGTAACTAACAATCACAGTGTTTCACTCAAGAACTGTGGCAAGAAAGGTCATAAAATAGAACAAAACTATTTAGCAACAGAAAGTTTGGGCTCAATTGTAGTCGTAACTCAAGGACTACCTTGAGTACTAACCAATTACAAGATTTATATGCTGGCTTTTCTCTTGAAACTCAAGAACTTATGTTATGAAACTATGGAATTTTTATTATTGTTTTAATTATTTTGATGTGGAGAGATATGTTTATTTGATTATATATGGTTTGATATGTGATGATATGTAAAATATAAGAAAATTTTAAAAATATTAAAAAAAAGAACTTGTATATATGCGTATATTTTAATTTTATCCACACAACATTCCTATGAGGTAAGTTGGGCAGGAAAATATGGTGATTGCCCAACATGGCTGAACTACCTTGGCCAAATCACAATGTGGTACCTGACAGTTCAGGAACCAATGGCTTTCTAGTGGTGTTTGTGGAGGGAAGATCAAAACAGACACACCATTTCTTTTGTCTATATTTCTTTCAACACATTAAGTCAAAATCACCCCAAAGAAAACATATATTTTAACATTTATTTTTGTTTGTCAACAATAATAAAATACAAAATGGAGGAACAGAAAAACAAACATCCAACACCAGCAATGAAGAAAAAGAAAAAAAGTGGGGTTTTTATGTATACAGGGGGGGGGGGGGGGCGGGAATCCAAATGTCAAATATATCTAACATTGAACATAAAAAAACCACCCCAGCTGTATGCTGGAAAATAGAAAAAACAGATGGGTTCTCCTCCCTTTATATTGTGGGTCTATATATCGTTATAAGCTTTTCCATCTTTTATTTGACAAAAGTATTATATTAAGTTAACATTCCAGATGAGAAAATATATCTATTTAATAATCACATTGACCCAGCATCTAATCATAATATGTACAGTATATGTAGAAAAAAAGAAACAGGTTAACTCAAATATTACACTAATCTTCAAATCTCTCTGTCAACCATCTGTTATTGTATTTAACATATAGAAAGTCCACAAATGGCTTCCAGTCTCTAATAAAGCTGTCTAGTCCATTGTCTCTAATCAAATCAGTTAGTTTTGGTATCTTTACTAATTACCCCAAAGAAAAGATATATGGTGGAACCACACCCTGAACAAAAACCAATATGAATTTTTTACCATTTGCTATATGTTTACATTTCAAAATGTAAAGTTTATTACATTCCAAAATATCAATGATAAGTTATGAATAATCTGAAAGATAACACAATGGGCTAAGAATCACTACTGAATCTGAGCTAAAAAGGTTCACATCATGATCATTTATCACATCCATGATAAAATATGAATCATGGAATGGAATTGTTCATTGAAGTAAGTTCAGTCCATATTACTAAAAATCAGTTTTGATTTGCGTATCTCATAATATAGATTTTGTACATAGATAAATCCAAATTTTGGATCAGAATCATCCTGTTTTTATTGTTCGTTGAGTTCCCCTAATAACAAGGCATCTTTCTAGATAGGTGGTCTGGGCCACACAATGTAATTTTTGTAACTGCTGGAAATAAAATCAGGAATACCTTATTTAAATATCCTTTTTCATGTTATTGTAACAGCATAACAGAATAAAAAAGTTGCAAGGAACCTTGGAAGTTTTCTAGTTCAACTGCCTGCACAAGCAGGAGACCCTATACCCATGATGGTGAACCTATGGCACAGGTGCCACAGGTGGCATGCAGAGCTATTTTACTGGGCAAACAAGCTGTCGGCCAACTTACCTCCAGCTGAGCATGCACACACATGCAATTGCACGTGCACGCATGCAAGATTGCAGAGACCCAGCTGGTCTTCGGGCGTCCACTGTGCATGCACACAATTGCAGCAGGAAATCCAGCTGGTCTTTGGAGTTCTCCTGCGCATACACATGCGATTGTTCATGTGTGCATGAGTGCCTGCGCACAGCACACGTCCATTGCATGTGTAAAAGCTGCATGCTTGTGCAGATGGTGTGATTGCACATGCAGTGCACGTGGAGAAGCCCCATGCAAATACAGATAGCACGCACAAAGCGCATACTTTTTGGGACTCGGTAAGTAAAAGGTTTGCCACCACTGCCCTATACCATTTCAGACAAATGGCTGTCAAACCTCTTCTTAAAAGCTTCCAGTGTTGGAGCATCCACAACTTCTGGAAGCAAGCCAGAAGAACATACCCCTTTTATGGCTACAAACTATGATTCTGCATAAAGGGCTGCTTACTTAGATTCCTTTTTAATAATTAAAACACACTGGGGCACCCAGAAAAACCTTTACCATACAGCTCTTAGATCTGCTCTTTAACGTTTTTCCACTTATATAGATTATTTATCATAGAAAACCTCAAAATTATTATGTCAATATGCATGAGTTTTTCCCCCAATTTTTTTATTTTTTCCTTACATAACAGGCTTACATTATCCATTAAACTGTGTGTCATCTGGGTATACAACAATTTCATTGACATAATTATAGTTTACCAAATAATATAACATAGTATAATATAATCATGTACTACCACTCATAAAGTGATATTCCTCCCATATTTCTTACAATGATAATACCACTTGTTTATTTCCATAAGTTTAAGCTTCATTGACTTCCATTTTTCTATTTCTTGTTTTTGTTGTCTAACCACTGCTAAAATATCTCCCATGTTCTATAATATTCATGCATAATGAGCTGAAGTAAAAAAAAAGACATAGATGGATAAAACCAAATCATACAAGTCAGAGACCTCTCAATTTTCTTGCAATGCAAAACAAATCTTATGTCCAACAATGACAACATGCAGAACAAAAGAGGTTTGGAAAAGAAAAACAACCAGAGAATAGTGAAAACCCTACTTCAACCTACTCCTCCCTGGTGCCCAAAGAAATGTTTGGAATACGGGTCTCAAGTATTCCAGACACCTTGCGGTACTTCCTGTTACCAAGCAAAATGAAGGGCATATATTAACTAAGCTACAGCCCAGCCTCTTTCAAACGGATGCCCTTCAAATGTCTTTTATTATAATGGCTGAAAATAATGGGACTCATAGTGAACTATGAGTTCACTATGGCCAGAGGATGCCTGCTTAGTGAAGGCTGGTGCAGGAAAAAATCTGCAGTTTTCTCCCTATTATTGTAACCCATATGCTGCCATCTACCTTACAGCTGCTTTATCCATCATTTTTGGGTCAAGGTCATCCCTGAAGCGGACAAAAACAGTACAAAGAGAAGCCAACTTATTATTCTGACCCAATGAGGCCGCAAATCAATGACCCAGTTCCAAACGGGTACTGCACAATTCTTGCGACAACAGCTTGAGCCACCCAAAAAGGACTTTTGCTTGCTGGCTATTTGCCAAGAAGTTTGGCATTAATGGTTTGCAATCTCAGCTTCTGAAAAAGAAACAACTCATTCATCATTTTGAAGGTGGGCTGATAGGAAGGGGGTGAAACTGATTTTCTTTTTGATTGCAAGGACACAGTTAAAAAAAGGAACAGAATGAACTGAATTCCTTCCAATAGAATCCAACAGAATCATACACTGCAAAATGATTCTGGCTTGATTAGCTTATTCTTCCTAAACTATAGCTTGCTTTATTTGGTCCATTAAAGAAGCCACAATGGGCTGGATTGGCAATAATGCTAAATTATAAACCAGGGTTTAGAAACCACAATGACCGGTCACTGAATATACAAAATCAAAGAAAGGCAAATGGGTGAGATGCAGTATGCAATTCCAACCAAAACAGTGTTGGGCTGTTATAGGCAGCTGTTTGAGAGAACCCAGGAAGCCAGCATTTGGTGTTAAATAATCTACGACACAGGAAAAAGCACAAAAATGAATTCAGGAACATCTTATGGCTCACACAAGATACAAAAGCAACAGACAGTCCTTCTTCTCTATAGAGAATTCTATGGTCAACTTGATGGGACAATTGCAATTCTGTCATTTGTCACAAGGTAGAACATCAACAGGAAGATTTCTCATTTGTCTTCCTGTGGAGGGGAACCCAATGACCAGAGCAGGAGCAAGGTTCACTGCAGGGCCAGAACCTCCCTTACAGGGAAAACTGCCAATTGCAATTTTGCAGTTAATCACATGGGGCTGCTATTCACAGATCTCAAAGGAGTAAAATTATAGTATTCCCAATATTCTAAGTTCTTAATAACATGTCAAGTTGCTCAGGACCTCAAAAGGTTGCAGCAAGTAGCAATATGCAATCAATCTTAGCTGATCTTGAAAAAAGCCAAGGAGATTTGGATATGATTAGTAAAGAGATAGTAGTAAAGAGATAGCAGATCACCACTAAGAACTGGGGAGGGGGGGGAAATCCCAGAAAAAGGCTATAATCATAAGCGTCTGGAAGAAGTCAGGACAAAGTCATACACATCACAATGTCATCACATTGACACAAATGATGTTTAATATGCATCATTCACAACATGACACAAGGGATATGGAGTAGATAATTTGCATCTTTTGTGCAATGACACTGTGATGCATGTGTTCCTTCCCTCTGTTGCTGGCACAAACCACTTCCATACTGTGATCATGGAAACCACATGGATGGTTCATATAGTCCCAACATTAACTATTTAGGTAAAGGAGTAAAGGAGGCTATACCTAAACATTTAATAAGAGTTCATTTCTCTTTTTGAAATAGGAGAAACAACCCAAACAATAGCCAGTTTTGGGCAACACTATTGGGCAATACTTAAGGCTCACTTAATGCTCCAGAGCAGCTCCAGAACAGCAGCTCTTATTAAATTTATAAACAAGAAAACAAGAGGAATGTGTTTACGATCCTTTTAGAGAGAACTTTAGTCCCCTCAAATTCTTTGGCTCAATGGCACATTCTCTGTCTTTCAGTGCTTTGTATATTAATCTCCTTAAGGCGATGCTTATGATTTTATGTTTACCACTCTTCATTTGCAAGCATTGCTGTCATGTGTTGCTGCATGTTAAATTATATACATAATTATATAATTTGTCTTTGCTACTGACAGGGGTCTCCAACCTTGGCAACTTTAAGACTTGTGGACTTCAACTCCCAGAATTCCTCAGCCAGCTTTGCTTTGGGAATTGAAGTCCACAAGTCTTAAAAGTTGCCAAGGTTGGAGATCCCTGCTACTGGGATACCCACAGCCATTGTCACATCTGAATGTAACACAATACCGTTTACAGAATAAGAGTTGGAAGAGACCTTGGAGGTCTTCTTAGAAACACCCCCCCCCCTTGCTCAAGCAGGAGACCTGATATTATTTCGGATAAATGGCTGTTCAATCTCTTCTTAATCTGAATTTTTTTCTGCAATGCAAACACGTCATTTTTGTTCAATGGCTGATGTGGGCACAAGCCCCATACACACGGCCAAATGCTGCTCCTCCCGAGCTCCCAACTAAGATGAGATGACAAGAAAAAAAACCTCAACGGCTGGATTTACGCCTGCCGTGCAGCAACTGAAAGTTGAGACTTACAAAACAAGAAACTATTTGTCACAGTCATTTTGGGTGAAAACAGACTCCTCCAGATAGGTTCTTATTGTAGAGTCACAGCTTCCCACAGTAAACATTCAGATTCTCAACCCAACTCCTCTGATGGGGCACCAGGAGACCACCCAACTGAGGGCAAAAGAAATGACAGCCAGGACGATGCGAGCGTCAGTTTTTGAAACCCGCATGACTAACCCTGTTTTTTTTGCCCTCAGTCAAAATGGCCTCCCGCGCATTTTTTTTTGACGTAAATAGGGGCGGAGTTTGGAAGCTTTTCGGCGGGAAGCGCTATAATGGCGGCTCCCGAGACTGGGAAGTCGCTTGAAGGAGGCAAACAAGGCGGGAGCGCTGCTGATGTCGCCTCTACTTCTACTTCTCCTGCCGGGAGCGGCCATTATGAACTGCCCTGGTGAGAAACAGAGCCGGGGAGGGAAGGGCAGGTCCAGGAAAGGATGTTCTTGAGGGTTGCGAAGCCGTGGGGGGAAGGTGGGTCCGGACGGTTAGGTGAGGAAAAGCCGGTTGATGGCGCAGCAATAGGAAACCGGTGCTCTTTTTTGTGGGGAGCGTTAAGACGGTGACTTTGGGGAGGTGGGCGGCGAGGCATTGAATGGGGGGCGGCTGCTTATAGCAGACTTGGGCTGCAAAACTCTTGAAGGGCCATTAGGTGGCAGCAGAGTGAGAGGAAGTGCTTCAAAGCGCTCTCTGGTGGCCGACCGGGGTTTGGAAGGGAAATGAAAGCTAGTTTGGTGTAGTGGTCAAGGTGCTGCGCTGTAGAAATCAAACGATTGTGGGTTGTAGGACTCCGTAATACATGCAAGCCGACTCTGGGCCAGTAACTCTCAGCCCATCCACCTTACAGGATTCTTGTTGTTGGGGGGTAAATATAGGAGGAAGGAGTAATTAGGTGAGTTCATAACTTATAATTAGGTATTTAAAAGCTGGGATAAAAATAATAATGAAAGATTATTTAAAGGACACAAAACGGATTTTGCAGAGACATTTCAGAAAGTCATGGCTGGAAGACCTGAAAGACCAGGTTAATGATAGACCAAATCTATCAATGTGGTCATGAAGACTTGACCCCAACTGGATGACACATTTTTTATAATAAAAAAAATGG
>JAEANM010002063.1:0-25600 GCA_017656035.1 Myanophis thanlyinensis
AAACCCGCCCGGATGCCCCGGACAGGACGTAAAAAGAGGACATGTCCGGGCAAAAGAGGACGGTTGGTCACCCTAGGCAACTTAAAATGGACCAGCTGCAGCTTCTAGATGGCCTTTAAAGGCAACATCATGTAGTGTGTTGCAGTCATCCAAACAGGAGGTGTCTAAGGAACGGTGACTGGGTGCAATTGCCACACAAGATAGATTTGTGCAAAGGCCTCCCCTGGTCATGGATGCCACCTGCTCTTCCAGCAGCAGCCATGAGTTGAAGATTGTGCACCATATCTGTACAGAAAGGTGTTACTCTATGCAGAGTAAAATATTTCACATCTCCTGACCCTGGGGATACAGAAACCTACAACTACTCTGCCTTACTAGGACTGAGTTGCAGCCAGTTTCTTCCCATCCAGGCCCTTACAGCTTCCAAGCACTGAACCAGCACTTGAACAGCATCACCTACCCCACATGGTGTAAAGATGTATAATTGGGTACCATCAGCACATTGATAATACTGAATCTTATGCCAATGGATGAGCTTTCCCAGAAGCTTAATATGCATATTAAACAGGAGGAGAGAGAATTCCAAGTCCTAAGACACTCCACATAGTAGGGGCCTAGCACTGAACCTTTCTTCTCTTACTAGCACTGACTGGTACTGGTCACAGAGAAAGGAGTGCTGCCACAAGACTGCAAAGTAGACCCAGAAAGATATCATGATTGATGGAGCCAGGATTTCCATCACCCCATTCCAAGCCCTCCAAAGGTCATCCACAAGCACAATTAATGCTGTACTTGTATTGCACTCAGTACTATAGCCCAGTGTGCAACCTGACTGTTGATTTTATTTGACAGATGCCTATAGTAATCCTCACAGCCACCCTGCATGAGCCCATTTTCCCCTTACCCAGGAGAACCCCGGTCAGTTGATAAAGGGCTGTTGGCCAGCAATCTATGGACACAATAAGAGTAAAGAAATAAGCATGCTTTGCCACGCTTACCGCTACAAAGTAAGTCCCAGTAAAGTGTCAAACTTGTGCTTGGTTGGCTTTTTCCCTTTTCTTCCTCTAGCAGCATTCTAGGCATCTCTTGTGTCTTTTTATTTCCCTGAGTCCTGCTGTAAACTCAGGGGCCCAATTGGACCCACAATCACAGGTAGTCCATAGAGGCACAATCAAATCAAAGGTCCTTGTCGCATTCTCATTCCAGGGCGCAATTAAGACCAAAGCTGAATTATGCACCAGATGGCTCCACTCTCTGAGCAAGAGCTAGAAAGTCAAGTGAAACGCAACAGTACATATACATGTAAGTAGCATAGTATGTTATCTTTGGGAACAGTGTATCCACTAGAAATTTTTGAGAGCATGTTTTCATGAAATTACTGCCACAGGAGAAGCAGATGTATATTCACAAAACAATGGTCTTACTAGGGACAGCCATCCACCCAAAACAAAACAAAAAACTTTCAGACGTTGAATGGATCATTAATACTCTAACATTTCAGTTTATTTTTTTATTTTTTTTCTGGTTAGTTAGTTTTCTTCCAAACAAATTTGTTCTTCAAGAAGGCCTCTGCAGATGATATGGAATCTAGAAAAAAAATCTTTAAAATGAAAAGGATGCTGAAAGTTAAAGCTTTACTTTTTAGCATGATATATAATGTACATCTCTTATCATCTTTATACACACATATACCTAAAGTGTGGGAGGAGGTGAGGAATTCTATATTGCCAAACAGAGAGCAATTCTACTGAACATCCTGATACCGTGTTATCCAAGAGCCCTTCAGTCTTGTCATGTGCTGAATGACTATAAATATCCTATCAACCAACTCTTCCTAGTTTATTTTTATTTGCAGATTCTCTGGAAGTCTGAAGCACTACATGGGATATCACAGAATAATTTAGATTAATCGCAAGTCTACAATAATTACACTAGCCAGCACCTGACTCAAAACAGAGCAGCCTTAATGTTGGTATGACAGGTTTTAAATACCATGAACTTATCCTTTAAAAATAATGAATAACTTGGATCCCTCTAAGGTTTTAATTCTGTGGCCTTCCAAAGAACACCTGGCACATGATACTTCTCTTCTTCTTCCAGAGTATTCTTCTTGAACACTCAAATTTTAAACATACAGTATAAAATAAATATAATTAATTCAAGAAATGGTAAAAGAGATCATTGCATACTGAAAAACTTGTAAACTGGTTCACTTGAAAGTTTTTTAAAAGCTGGGGAAATTTAATCAAATTTAAATTTGATGAGTTGCCCTAGAACCCCCTTCATAATAATAAATTGTTTTTACATTTATTTTAGTCTTTAAAAATTAAGAATTAATAGAAACAATCTATGCATTATATTCTAACCACTTAAATTAAATTATGCATTATATTCTAACCACTTAAACTGCTTTATATTAATCAAAAAATTTTGGATTGGGATGGTAGGTTGTAATAAAATTGGTATATATCTGTGACTATTTACTATTTTTGATTTAAAGTTTTTCAGGAAAAATTATACAACAGCTTTTATAGTTAATTTTAACACAGATTTATTGTTCTTTCCCTCCAGGATATAGAATGGTGCAACACAAGTAATTATGCCAATATTTGTTGTTAGCTGCCACATTGATAAAACTAAAGTACATCTATCTTTGGCTCTATGATATTTACAAATGGAAAAAATAACACTGATGGAAAATGAACAAATCATCTGAATGTCTTGAAGAATCCTTCAATCAAATATACTATTATTCATATTTGGTCTTCATTTTTTACACACTTTCAACAAATACTTAATAATTTATTTAAAAGTTATTATATAATTAAATATAAATATGCAATATGGAAATATCACATTTCCTCAGGATCACAAATAAACCTAAGGCAAGATACATACTTTTAGCGTGACTGGCCCAAAGTCATCCAGCTGGCTTCTGTGCCTAAGGGGGAAACAGAGCTCAGAGTCTCCTGGTTCCTCAGCGCCTCAACCACTACACCAGACCACTGACTACACTGCAGTGTGTTGAAAGCAATTTTAAACAAGAGAAATGTGGCCAATGAAGAAATTGACAAAAGAGATGGGGCGGTAATTCTGATAGCTGTATCACAAATCTCTTCCCCGTTTACAGTAAAGAAAACAAGACTGTGAGAGAGGGAAAAATAAAAGTCCACACTGTCCTCAACGTTCATATTCAAAGTGGCTAAGTAAGTAAGGTCTAATTAAAGCCTAAACATTGATTGTTTATGTATCTTATGTATTTGAAGAAGGCTTAGCTCATAAACATTAGTCTCCAAGAAACATCTCCACATATCTGGTTCCCTTACCTGGTATTTTTTACAAGGCTGAAAACCTTCCATTGACTGCTGAACTACAACTATGACTAAACAAACAGTACGGTAACAACTGGAAGGCCATTTATTCCCTGTCTCTATTACATAAAGTAACTGAGCAGATTCATTATAAAAGAATCATGTCAATCAAAAATAGTAGATAAAGATTAAACCTGTACTTGCACAAGCGTTGTCACATTTCTATCTCATATTGATCCAAATGTTCCTGTATTTCCAGATTTTCTCCCTTCAGAATTAGAAATATGGTATTTCCTTTTGGTGTCTCTTTTCCAAACAGATCGGATGCCTAAGTATCTAGCATAAGATTCAGGTGATTTTTATTTTAAAAAATGTGACTACATAGAGCTTTCATGACAGATAAGAAAATAAGGAACAGAGGGATCCCAAGGACAGGGAAACAAAAATTACCCATGCAAGAGTGGAACATTGATGTGCTGTGCTGCCTATTTTAAAAAGGAAAAACATCAGGAAGCAAATTTGCAGTACTCAACTTTTGAAGAGTACAAGAACTGTGATTTATATTGTGCCCAAAATTGTGTGAAAAGTGTGAGTCAATTGTGAAATGCAACTGGAAAGACAAGAATGATGTAAATCTGATCTCATTTGTTAATAGTTATTCTTTGGTTGCGAAAGTACATGCACAGTTAAACTTTGGTATGTGCAATTCTTTATGAGACATAAAGGACATTCCTTTAACTCATAAGGAAAAACAAAGGTTAATCTGTATTCAGGTGCTGCTGTTATCAGAGCTCATGGGGTTTTCAATAACTTGCAACACATATGAAAGAACAGTCTTTGGCTTGCCCAGAATCTATCCAAACCCTAGAGTAATATGGAAAAAAAGAAAGCTTATATAACATAATGCAATCTACTGTTATTCAGACTGACTGGCCAGATTGCAGAAGATGTCAAAGGAAACTAGGTGAGGTATTCAAAGCACTACTTAACAAAGATCAGGATTTTTTCTTCTCTTTGAGACCTTGTTGTGTTATACAATAAAATATTTAATATTAAAGGACAGCATGATATTCAACAAAACAGAATAAAAATTAGAGCATATATGTTGAGATAAAGGAAAAAATACTGCACTAGTTTTATTTTGGAGAAAAAACTGCACTTCCAAGAAACAGTACCATTGCTATAGTCTATTTACTCTTTAGTCCATATCTGACATTAGGTAAGAAATCCAGAAATATTTTTTTTAAATATATAGTCACCAAAACACTAAGGAAATAATGGAAGTTTTAAAGAACAGTACCATGATTGAATCTGGAACTTTTACCTGTCCTCTCTACTTAAATAAAAGCAAAACTATAGATCTTTTGTATTGTCTTTCCTAGCTTGGGTTTTGTCTGAGGAAGGATAATCTGACCTGAAGCAAAACCAAATTTAAAAAATCAATATTCTAAACAAAGAACATGGCTTCAATATTGGCACCAAGACTAATAATAATTCTTAAGGGTCTAAGCCAAGGCAATTCTTATGGATCTAAGGCAATTCTTGCATTCATAATTTTGAATGGGAGTATACTTTCCTCCTCACTGGCAAGGCAAGCTGCCACATATAAACAGCAAACCCTACTCTCACTCATATTGATGATAGGCAGAGATAGATAGATAGATAGATATGGAATGTGAAATGTGTGCCCAGCCCTGGTATTTCCTGGGGTTAGGGATTTGTTTATAAGTCTGGAGATGTATTCTGTGTTTGAGATGTATTCTGTGTTTCTGTGCTTTGTGTGGTTGTACTGATAGAGTCTCATTCAATTTCGCTGCACACATGTTATGCATTGACAATAAAGATTTGAATTTGAAATTGAATATGAATGTTACCTAGTGGGAATGAAATATTTGCAAAGCAGAAGCCAAGATAAGAGAGTACCACCAACTTCAACCCTGAGCTACAGATATTTTTTTCTATTGGAACACACAGAGACTTATTCAGAATCCATAATCAGGTCATACATTTATTAGGAACAAGCAAAATGATGCAAAACGAATGTGCAAATCTTTGAATTCTTCAATGCTTTTCATTAAGGTAAGATGTTACAAAATAGTCTCTGATTCTTAATTATTTACGGAAATTATTTTTACACCCAAATAAAGTTGTTTCAGGAAGTAAGCTTTACCAACCCAATCAAAACGAGAGGATTTCCCCATGGATAGGCTACAACTTTTCATTATTTAGAACTGTCCTTCAAAGTTCTAAATTAAAAAGTGCTGAAACATATTTGAGTTTTTATTCTGGATTTGGCTGCTACTACTGCAGATTCTGTTAAAACAAAAAAAGTAAATCCAACATGCCTGAACTCTGCCCATCCCTGCCCTAGGAAATTTCCAGCTTTATCTTCTGCATGTTATCTATTTCTTTTTTCCTTCCAGCTAAAGGATCATATGTATGCATAAGAAGTAGTTCACTTACTCAGCTGAACTGAAAATGTAAGCTGAAATGTCCAAGATGTCTTTTTGCAACCTCTTGACTTCATATAAGGGACTGTATATGAGACTGTAACTCTTGGCATTCTTAACCTATTAACAAAAATCTGTTAAGATTAGGAGGGAGGTGGAACAGAGAGAAAGAGACTGGTCTTTAAAGTTTGAGAAAATGGTTTCTAAGATTTATATTAAAATGGCTAAACTGTATTTGGCAAACCTTTATCACCTATGAAAAAAAAATCATGGCATTTGCCACGTACCTTGCATATCTACACTGATATAAACTGCATGGGTGTGCCACACACACACCCCTTTCCGTTAAAAATCATCCAATGTTACTAGGTCTCTAAAATGAAAACAGGCTTTTGAACTTTGCTACTCTACCTGTTTGTTCCTATAGAAAGTGATTGGCTGATTATATAAAACTTAGCTAGCTCTAACTTCCAAAGGAACCAGGCCAGGGAACTCCCTTATCAAAAAGCAAACACTGACTAAAGTTTAACCAAAGAGCAGGGCAGCATCAGCGCAAGCTCCTTTTCTCCTTGCCATTTAAAACAGAACAGAGGGCAAGATCAACAGTGGGCGGCCAGCAGGGCAGATCCTGGCCTTCCTCTCCTTCTTGATCAAAGGGACTGTGAAGATGTCTTGGATCCTCTTCCAATTGTGCCAGCATCTGCTGGTGATCAATCTGTGTAGCCTTCTGCCTCTGAGAACAATTTTTTAAAAATGTTTTTTTGTAAATGAAAAAGAGCTAATGTTGGCTAACAATGTGAACACAGAGAATTGAAATGGCAGCAAGTGAGCTACTTATCTTGGTTTAGACTGGAAAGTCCCTATCTTACTTGGTAAAGGAGAAGAGAATAAAATCTCAGCTTGTGTTTCTAGTTGTATTATTCCAAAATGCAGTGATACTTAGTGTCACTGCCCACTACTCCCCCTTTCCATAAGTTACTACACAATTACTGGAAATTGGAATTGCCCTGAAGGTTACATGTAGGTTAGTTACTGGGAAGAGCTAAGGGAAGGAAGGGAATTATATTCTTGAAATAATTAACCTAAAACACACACCCTTCTCATACTCCAAGCAATTATTCCTGCTAACACCAGCTGTAGTTTATGAGCATCAGAAATTCATACGCACATACAACATTTAACTCCCTCCATAAATGCTTCAGGTTATTCTCCTGTCCTATTATTCTGCCTCCTTTTGAAGAATGAATTATTTCTTATAAGAGCATTTATTAGGGCTCAAAGAATCCACTTCCCTAACACAACTCTTCCCAAAAGAAAACTCAACAATTCTTTTCATCTGGACAAAGCCACTTTTCTGGTTCGTACGTTTTAACTCTGTCCTGGCAAACAAATTAACAAAACCTGTGTCAGCAGAGACCCAAAACAAAATCTGGCAGCTATAGTCATAAAATATAGTTTTTGTTTCGACATCCCTGTTGAAGAGGTAAACCATGACTGCACAGATTATATTCACTAGCTAAGCATAGTGTTTCTAATGCACTGTATTATTTCACCCTATGCATTGTTAACTGTATTTTTGCTTACTGTAAGGCACATTGGACTTTTGATTGAAAAACAGCATAGTGCTGATAGACAGAGAGATGACTGATTGATTACAGAGCTGCACAAAAACATAGTATATAGCATGGTGCTTATAAATAAATAAGGGAGTGTAAGGACAAACAAAACATCAAGGAACAGCCATAATTTAATTTTTCAATCTTAGTAATGTTTTGAGTTTCTTAATTATTGTTATTTCTTAACAATCAAGAAATTCCAGGAGACCTTTCCACATTGTGGGTGCTAACATTATCAGTCAAAAAACACTGCCTAATTAATGTCTTTCTTTCCTTCACACAACCTTTAATAAGATAAAAAGATAGAAACAGGAAAATATGAGAAAACGATACTGGACTAGAGGTCAAGTGACTGCGTAATTAACATTCATCTAGAAAAACCATCCCCTTATGTCTTAAGAGTTATGTAAAGATTACTGAAAAATTAGTGTCCTTTTAAATGTAAACATGTCTTTTGAAACAAACAGTCCTGATCAGAATTAATTCTAAAGTCAGTCTCAATGCCCATAACTAGTATCAAGTGTCTATAATTAAAGCCAGAATCAATGCCTATAAAAAACTATAGTCTTTCTCTCTTTTTTGGCCAAATTGCATATTAATGTATTTTGCGCTCCACTGAAACAGAAAACGTACAATGTGAATGTTAATGATGCAGATCAGCTATCAGCCAAACAACATTAACCAAATCTCTGAGCTAGCAAAGCACACAAAAATCCAAGTTATACAGTTCAAAGGTCTTGCTTACATGTCTCTTTAAACTGAATACATACTGGAGGCATGCTTGACTAGGTTGGAAGCTGGGAGTGTAATGGAACATCCAATAAAATCCACAGCTATGGGAAAAACACATCTAGGAAGCCAACTCAATACAAAGTTAATAAGAATATGCCTGACAAGTTCCCGGACAGACTGATAAATTCTGAATAGCCATTTCCTTCTTTACATTTTATTTCAAATGAGAGGTTTCTGTCTGAACCGACAAGTTTGCTAACTGCACTATAGCGGCTATTTAAAATGTGCAGATGAAAAGAATATCTTGAGGGCTCCATATCTGGCTTTACAGTGAAAGACATTGGATTCAGTGTCCCAAGAGATCCCATCATCCATTTAAAAATAGTATCAGGTTTCTAGAAATTAACCCAACAGTGTTTAGAGAAATCACTTGAGAAAACTGAAGCAGGCCTTTGTGTATCTTTACCAGCTGCTATGGGACAAGGTATTAATAGATTACATAGTGTTCCCCCATTACTAGCAATTGAATTATGCAAAAATGGGAAGCACCAAAAGGTTCAACTACACAGAGTGTTGTTAATAAAATACATGGAAGAACAAGTCCTTAGGGAAAACACACAATTGTACTTTCTGTCTCTTGGCCTTGGGCAACCTTTTCTTGATACGTTACTGCACATAAACACACCTGGTTTTTATGCATTAGCCCAGGGGTGGGCAATTACGGCTCCTTCATGACTCGTGGACTTCAACTCCCAGAATTCCTGAGCCACCCCTGCATTAGCCAATAAGCTGGCATTACAGCCCTAGTTTAAGCTTTGGGGACCTACTCTAAATGTAAAGCACATATTAACTTGGAAATAGTACCCAATTATTTAAAGGAATTTATTTCCATGTTGCACCAAACTAGAAGCCATTTCATGCCATACATTTAGCCAGCAGTATTGTTGCCTACTTTACGGTCATTTTTCCAACCCATTCATTATCTATGATGAAGCTAGAAAAGGTTGTGATTGTCCATTTTATTATTATAAGAACTCTCTAAGGAGGAGAGATAGAAATAATGACAAGACAAAAACCATGACTCAGGAGAAAAGTGTTGGGGTGAAGCGCAGAAAATAAAATCCATGAAAGAAAGAGAAGTTCTCTCCTGGAACAATGAATACCCCAGCCAAATTTCAACACTATGTGTAAGATTTCTGTGTCTTTTTAATTTTTAACCAGAAGATTAATAATTAATTTTAGTTTCAAATGAGTAAAAACTAGTATTGTTGGAAAAACAGATACTGTATAGCATTTCAATCTCCAGAAATCAAGGGATTTATATGTAACATTTATCCTTCCAGTCTAGCATGTAATAACAAAGTATTATACATAAAAGGGGCATATCAAGGTAAAGTCAGTTTAATAATATATATCACAGAGTCTTAGGAAGTAGAACCTGCCAGAGCACAATGAGAAGAGACATCAGAAAGTAGGTCAAATTCTAGCAGCGTGCTGACAGCTGAAGCAAAAGCAGCCGTCCATCTCCATCAGCTTAACCTCTAGCATCACAATTAGAATTAACAATCTTCTTCATCCTGGTGCCCTCCAAATGTACTAAACCATTTCTATAGTCGTTAGCCACAACGGGCATGCTGACTGGCTGCAGTAGGTACCGTAGGGCAAAGCAATTGGATGGCATCCGGTTGAATAAGGCTGCAGTGGGGTATATGAAGCACTGAAGGTAAAGTGCTACCTTTTCCAGCAGTAGCTGATGCCCAAGTATGGCTGGTGAATCAGAGCAAATATAATGGTAGGAGAATCTAGGGATTACATTACCGTATGCTAGTCAAAACAACAAGAGTCTGATCTTTCCCCAGCTTATCATTTTGAAATCTCCTAAAATAATTTTAAAAAATACATTGCAACCGAACAGAATCTCACTAAACATAAGAGTTGTGTGTCTTCTTAAAGTTGCTACAATATTAAATTCTGCACTGAAAGAAATGTGAGGTTTTCATCCCTCCCATACCATTTCTCGAATAAAGAATCTCTGTCAGAACATTATGGAGCTTAGTTTATAAGGATATTGAAGCAATGCTTATTATTGAAACAAGCTGTTTCTCACATATGTTTGAGTGGCATATATTTTAAATCCAAAACCACCCATTTTGTGTTTAACGGTCTGTTTGGTCTGTTTTCCGTTGGAGAGGTTACATTTTATAAGATCAAACAAAATTCACAGTGGAGTACTTTCAAAGTTTTTAATGTCTGAAATATGCAGTTTCTTACATAATGAAATAAAAAAACTCATTATTTGCAAGTCCCTTTTATTTAAATAAAACATTCAACTCCTTCTCCATCCATTCTTTGCTGTAAGCAACTATTGATTACCAGGTGTCACACTAGGAATAAAGTTGCAGCCTATTTTATGAAGTGTTGTCAAAGTATTATTTCAGTAAATCTTATAAATAATTGGGAATATCCTTCTTTAGATTTCTGTACCCTAGATCCGGGGTTGCCAATCTTAGCAACTTAAAGACTTGTGGAGTTCTAGGAGTTGAAATCCACAAGTCTTAAAAGTTGTCAAGGTTGGAGACCCCTGACCTAGATGACTAAATGATCCTATGGAGTTCCAGTGGACGGCACAATGTTGCAGGGTCCTCCTATTTTCTCTGTGCCCAGGTCCTGTCAGCACTCACAGGGTGGAAGAGTTCAAGATCTCTGGAGGGTGGGGGACATCACAATTCTGAACGTTTGTCTTACATAAAGCCTCTGGGTGAAGTTTGGGGTCAGATGAGGATGACACCAAATTATGCATCTTGACTTTGGATTAACCAGACAATGTTATCAAGGTCTTGCCTAAGTGTTTGAAAGTTGGGACAGGATGAAGAGCGGTAGGCTAAAGCTTAATCTTCACTAGACCAAGTGGCTGTGAGCTTTGGATCCCTTGGGACTGGGGAAGCTTCATCCTTAATCCTGGGGGTTGCCCTTTCTTCTTCAGGACTGGTGTTTTAACCTGGAGGTCATTTTGGATTCAGATCTACCACTTGAGGAGCATGTGATAGCTGTAGTGTTAAAAGCCTTTGCATCTTCTTGTTCCAAGTGAACATTTACATAGACCTTTTAGACACTCAGCCATTTCATGTATGAAAGGTCTATGTAGGCATTCATGTATGAACTATTGCAATCCATTGTACATGGGGCTGTTCTGGAGGTTTCAACTGTTCCAGCATGCCTTGTCAGTCCCGTCTATAATGAAATGTCTGAATGGCCACGGAAAAAAACAGAAAGAGATGCTGTCTAGGAAACAATAAGACAAGAGAAGCCAGAGCTCAGTATCTTAATGGTCAGAGAAAGAAACCAAAAGGACCCACCAAAATTGATCAAGCAGTTACAAGGCAGTGGGAAGTTTATGCCTTTAGACTTGCAAGATTGTATTAATCTGGTTTTACAATGAAGTAGAATTAGTTCATCTAGTCCTGTTTCCTGTCTGCTTTAACTGAGAGGGCTGGCATATACAACAAACACCTTTGCTTCCTGAGCCACACTAGTTAGCAGTAAGTTTCTGGGTGCAATTCAAGGTGCAGGTTATTAATTTTAAGTGGTACAATTCCTAGTTATCTAAAAAGCTATCTGTTTTACGTGGTTCTTGTCTATATAATTTTTTTGTGGTTTTTGGCTGTATAATTGTGCAGAGTCCTGGCATGTCCCAGGTCTCATCCATTAAACAATTATACCTGATGGGACCTAGGAAGCATGTCTTCACTGTTGTAGCTCTGTTCTCTGGAACACCATCCCTCTGAGATACGTCTAACCCAGGGATGGGCAATTATGGCCCCTTGATGACTCGTGGACTTCAACTCCCAGGATTCCTGAGCCAGGGGCCATAATTGCCCACCCCCGGTCTAACCCCTATCATGGCCATATTTAAAAGAACCCTAAAAACAGCTGTTTTCCCAGGCTTTGTGTTAGAATGTGTGGGTGTTTGTGTGTGTTTTAATGGTTCACTCTCCTACCAGACCTGGGTTTGAATTGTATTTTATTATTGTTTTTTACTATTTGTTGCACAGAATCATTATAAAGTTGGGAACCCTTATAATTTTTTTTTTAAATTTTTTTATTAAATTTTTTATTAATAATAACAAACAAAACATAAACAAAAAAGAAACAATAAAAATAATATTACACCACGTGCTATACATAGGAAAGGAAGATTTGGGTTCTCGGATGAACCCTTATAATTTTAATTAATTAAATAAATGCAAGTAAAGCAGCTTGTATTTTTGGAGCTGGCAGGATTGATGGATGAAAAATGAGTCCTTGAGATCTCCTGGGCCCACATTTATACACCATTACAAGTAATCATCAATAACCAAGCACCACTGGGTATATATTTCTCCTTTTCAAACTTTATTCCCAGTTACTAATCCAAAATTTTCAATTTTCTTAACAAGGAAATGCAAAAGATTAAATTGGCTAAGACGGGACCCGCACTATAATTAGAAAAAAGGTAATAAAAGCCTCTGTATGAGACAGAGGATTCCATCTTAAGAGAGGATGTAATGAAACTATACAG
Source organism: Myanophis thanlyinensis (assembly GCA_017656035.1). NCBI lineage: Eukaryota > Metazoa > Chordata > Lepidosauria > Squamata > Homalopsidae > Myanophis > Myanophis thanlyinensis. Next base: position 12,668 of record JAEANM010002063.1, read on the forward strand.
TATAAGAGACCTACTTTTGCCTTAGGAATGCTGTGGAATTATCCAAATCCAAATCCAAATTTTATTGGTCACATACACAATCATACATGGGTACGATATGCAGTGAAATGCTTACACAAGCCATTCTCAACTGTATTATCATTGCAATGATAGAAGGCTCACTACTACAAATACATTTAGAAGATGCTAATTATCTTTGCCCATTGTAATTTATGTATGTATTGGGTATACTGCTACTTTGACACTACTTGCTTCATTCAAACACATCAGAAGTGTGACTGATGGATCCTGTTGGGTCCCAGGAGGACCTTGGAGTTTTATAACATTTTGGCTGAGACTTTGGCTGGAGCCTGGAATAGGCATGATGGAAGGCCTGGACTGGATTGCTCCTATCCAGTCTTATTCTGTGTGCTGAACTCAGGGTGCTCCTTGGTTTTCTTAAGAGTTCCAAGAGATGAAAAAACCAAGACACATGCATAGAGTATAATTGAAAAACGTCAAAGAGTTAATCTGATCAAACATGAGTAAGAGCATATATTAAGGCCTACATTGTGATAAGGGTGGCAAAATTTTTATTTCTCCACCCTTGCCACTTCCTGCTGGCCCTGTTTAGAGTGACCTGATATCTCTCAAGGGGGCCTGCGCCTTAGGACCATTTCCAGGGCTGTGGTGAGGGATATTCATGCCATCTGGCAGACAGATTCATTCGGAGGTAACTCTGACTGGAAAAATTATAATGAATTGCCCACAGAACAGTCTTGATATTATCTCAACTGAGTTTGATTCTATTGTGAGGAAGTAGACAATAACCTTTTGTTTGTTAATTCAACCACCTCTTTGTTAGATCCTGGCCCTCCTGGATTGTTAAAGCAGCCTGAGAGGTGACTACAGAATGGGTTTATGTGATGTTTCAACTTCTGAGAGACAAAATGATCATACCAGCATTGAAAGAGGCAGTGGTATGCCCCCTCAAGAGATAATCGCTGGACTTTTCTCTGTTGGAGAATTATCAGCCAATTTCCAATCTTCCCTTTCTGGCAAAGGTTGTGGAAAGGGGGTTGGATAACAGCTACAGAAGTTCTTAGGAGAAATAGGTTGTCCTGGTCTATTTCAATGTGGCTTCAGACCACAATACAATAGAGAATCAGCATGGGTTATGCTTGGTGATGAACTTTGGTGAAGCTGATGGGATGGTGCATCCATCCTAATGCTCTTTGATCATTGATACTATCAACTGCAATATTCTTCTGACCTGCCTATGGGTATTAGGAGTGGGAGGCACTGGGCTCCAGTGGTTCACCTTCTTCCTCAGTGGTTGGTTTTAGTCAATGTTTTTTGGGGGGCGGGGGGGAGAGATCACATCCGCAACCCCTCAGAAGTGGGGTGCTTTAAAATTTAACACTTTCCCCTCTCCTGTTCAACATCTACATGAAACCCACTTAGGAAGGTAATCTGCCAGTTAGCTAGTTCTACATTTCCACCCTGATTGACACATGTGAAGCTACCAATGTATTGACCCAGTGTCTGGAGGCTGCTCATTTCTAGATGGGATAGACAGATTCAACTCAATCTGAACAAGACTGAGTGTCTCTGGCTGTTGAAATTGCCTGAGTCAGGAATGTTACCATCTTTGGTTTTGGATGGAGCTGCAATGATACACAACTTGAGAGTCCTTCTGGACTTGCAGAAGGATGATCATGTGGCAACTATAGCCAATAAGCTCTTTGCATAGATTCATCTTGTGTGCCAGTTGAGCCCTTTCCTTGAATAGGAGGCCCTGAAAATAATCACTCATATCCTGGTCACCTTGCAATTAGATTATGCAATGGGTTCTACATGGGGTTATCCTTGAACTCAACCAAAAGCCGCAGGTGGTTCAAAATGCACTGGCACAAGCAATAACAGGCAGATCTTGGCATGCCCGTGACACTACCATTACACGAGCTGTGTTGTCAATTGGCTAACTGCAAATCAAGGTTCTGGTATCAAGGCCTATATTGCATAGGACCTGAATTCCTGAGGGACTCTTGTCTCCAATCATTTCAGAGTTCCATGTCTCCTCCATTAAAAGTTTCCATCTTGTGGGACCAAGGAAACCAGCCTCTCTGTTGCATTCCCTCAGAAATAAGGATAGTGTTTCCTATCCTAGCATGCAGAACACTTGAAAACTTGGCTTTGGTCCCAGACTGAGGCTAATGCTTATTGTTTAATGGTCCCTGTTTTGTTTTATAGCTTTTGTTGATTTAATATTTTAGTTGTTTCTTATGTCTTTTTTAATTTTGTGCACCACTCCAGACCCACTGATGTTAGATGGCCAATAAATTTAAATAAATAAATAATTTACAAGTAAATGATACAACAATATCACCATTATAGAACTCAACACCTGTGAGTGAATATTCAAAATAAGACAGAAAAAATATACAATCAAAGACAATAATCCTTCACCACCTTCATCCATGCCTTTCAGTTTCCATCACTTTACTCTCACACAGATGTAATGGTTGGACAATGGAGCATTGGACTTACCTGATACGCTCCTTCTTGTATGGTTGATATAGAATCCAGGATGGGTTTCCTTCCGCTCACGCTGATTGGCTGAGTCTTTAAAATGAGTTGTGACCTCGCCTTGTGCGACCCTACTGGTCCCAGCTTCCGCGAAGTCCTAGATACAGACAAAATCCTTCTCCTTACTATACCTATATCTATATATCTATTTTCACCAACTATCCAATTTTGGCACGTACCTAACCTCTTTCTTTCTGGTACGGTTGAATCTATTGTTAAGTCTTACTATCGCCCCTGTGGTGGGACTGGATTCTATATCAACCATACGAGAAGGAGCATATCAGGTAAGTCCAATGCTCCTTCTCCCTATTGGTTGATATAGAATCCAGGATGGGACATACCAAAGCTCGGTGTCCCTAAGGGTGGGTACCATCTATTCTCTGGTTCCCTTGTTGTACTTTCTGAAGGACCCTTCTGCCAAACGACGCCTCTGCCGAAGCAAAGGTATCTATCTTGTAATGTCTAACGAAGGGTAAAGGTGATGACCATGTGGCCGCTCTGCATATTTCTTCAATGGGCACTCTCGTTGCCCACGCCGCCGTGGTGGCTGCGCTTGTCGAGTGTGCTGTAAGTTGGCGAGGGACCGATAATCTGGATAGCCTGTATGCCGAAGCAATGCAAGATCGTAACCATCTGCCTATCGTTGCGGGTGAGACCTTGTTACCCGCACTTGTGACTGGAAGGATATAAAGAGTGCTTCTGAGCGCCTAATAGGCGAAGTTCTCTTGATGTAAATCCGTATTGCTCTCCTGACATCTAAGGTATGCCATTCTCTTTCTAAGGGATGCGACAGATCTGGGCAGAAGTCTGGTAAAACTAGCTCTTGTGCCCTGTGAAACCAGGAGTTGATTTTTGGTATAAATGTGGGGTCCGGTCTAAGAATGACCGTGTTCTGATGAAATATGCATAGGTCTGAACGTATGGACAGCGCGGCCAGTTCCGAGATTCTTCTGGCCGATGTAATCGCCACTAGGAATGCTACTTTCATTGTCAGGTAGCTCAGGGCTACTGAACGTAGAGGTTCATAAGGTGGCTTGGTAAGGGATTGTAAAACCTTGCATAAGTCCCATGAAGGATAACCGTGTACCACTGGGGGTCTAAATTTACTGCCCCTCTCAGAAAGCGATGCACTAATGGGTGCTGTGATAGTGAGGTGGAATTTCCAATTGACAGCACTGAAGCCAGCGCAGCCACTTGCCTCTTGAGGGTATTGGGTGCTCATCCCTTGTCCAGACCATCCTGCAGAAAATCCAGAACCCTTGGTATCCCTGCTGACTGGGGGCTCATTCCTCTTTTAGCGCACCATTCACAAAAGGCTTTCCATGTAGCCTGGTAGACTCGGTTTGTAGATGCCCTCCTGGCCGCCTGAATGGTGGATATCATGTTGTGAGATAATGACTTTCTGCTCAATGAATCCCGCTCAACCGCCAAACGGTCAGTTGTAACCATTGGGGATCTGGATGATGAGTGCCTCCTTGAGATAATGCATCCACTGTGGCTGGGACTCGCCAATGCAGTGCCACTGACAGGTCTAGAAGGTCGGCAAACCACGGCCTTCGAGGCCAATGAGGCGCCAGAAGTATCAATTCCGCTCATTCCTCCAGCATCTTTCTGATTACCCTCGGAATGAGGGGAAGGGGCGGGAATGCATACAGGAGTCCCCGAGGCCAAGGACTGCGCATTGCGTCTATTCCCGTCGCTCCTCGAGATCGATACCTGGAGAAGAAGCGAGGAAGCTGAGCATTGCTGGATGTCGCAAACAAGTCCATTGTTGGTTGACCGTACCTCACCACTATTTGTTAAAAGTATCTCGGGTGAAGTCGCCATTCGGCCTGGTCCACCACCACTCTGCTTAACCAGTCCGCTCTCTTGTTGTCTACCCCGGCGATGTGTTCCACCTTGATAGACAGCAAGTGTCTTTCTGCCCAGTCTCCCAGTAGCTGGGCTTCCTTCATGAGTGCCAGTGACCTGGTGCCTCTTTGCCGATTGAGGTGCGCTTTGGTCGTCGTATTGTCCGTCCAGACTAATACATGACGGTATACTATCGAGGACCGGAACTTGCATAGAGCTAAGCGTGCCGCCCTAAGCTCCAGCCAGTTGATGCTGGCCTGCCTCTCCGTTTTGGACCAGGTGCCCTGCGCCATGCGGTGCCCCACATGCACTCTCCAGCCCAGAAGGCTGGCGTCTGTGGTTACGATGATCCTGTCTGGTTCCTGGAAAAGACAACCCCGTGTCATCGCTGGGGATTTCCACCAGTGGAGGGATCTCCGCACCTCCTGCGGTAGCAAAATCTTTTGATGAGAATGGCTGGTATGGTTCCTCTGGAACGGGAGCAATGTCCACTGCAGGGATCTGGTATGTAGTCTTGCCCACGGAACTATGTTTATGCATGATACCATCTTCCCTAGTAGGTGTGATAGGGATGCCAGGGGCACCCACCTCTGGCTCTGAATATGCTCTGCCATGGTCCGCAGGCTTGCTTGTCTCTCTGGCGACAGGAAAACCGTGCCAAGTTCTGTGTCGATTATAACCCCCAGGTGTAGCAGACGCGTGGTCGGAGCCAGGTGGCTCTTCTTGAAATTGATGGAGAATCCATGGTCTTGGAGAGTACGGATTACCGTATCCCTCTCCCGACTGGCTTTTCCCTGCGAGTCTGATTGTATCAGGACATCGTCCAGGTAGCATTGAATTCTGATAGGTACGGTCCGTAGGTGCGCTGTGATTACCGCCATAATCTTTGTGAAGACCCTTGGTGCTGATGAGATATTGGTAGTGTCGGCCCTGATAACAAAACCTCAGATACTTCCGATGTGCCTGATCGATGGGAACGTGAAGGTACGCCTCTGTGAGGTCGATCAATGTGAGAAAGTCCCCTTCTCTGATTGTTCCAGTATGCTTCGTAGCGTATGCATCTTGAATTTCCGGTATACTAGGCACCTGTTGAGACTCCTGAGGTTTAGAATTGCTCTCCAACCTCCCGATGCCTTTGGAATTACAAACAGGATTGAGTAAAACCCTTGCTGTCTTTGTTCCACTGTTCTATGGCCCGGATGGAGAGAAGATGCTATATGGCTTCTGACATGAGGGATCTTCTTGCACTGTCTCGTGCCACTGGACAACGCAAGAAGCGTGCAGGAGGTATGGATATAAACTCTAGTCGTAGGCCATTGCGTATGATGTTGAGAACCCACCTGTCCGCCGAGGTCGCTTCCCACTAAGCGGCGAATTCGGCCAGCCGGCCTCCAATGGGAAGAACGGGTGATTCGTCATTTACCTCGTTGGAAGGACCTATTAGGTCCTCCCCGAAAGGGCTTCTTGGCTGCCCTGTAGGACTGCCTACCTCTGAAGTTCCGAAAGGACTGTCGGTCCTGATACTGACATTCCTAGTACTGTGGGAACTGCGTGTAGGTTCTCTGGTATGACGTGGATGGAGCTTCCTGCCCTCGGAAGGTTGGTCTTCTATAATAGGTCCTAGATTTGCGGTCCATTCCTCGGTTGCCAGAGGGAAGTCTTTTCTTTCCATCCTTAGTGGTTATCAAAACAGGATCCAATGCTTCTCCAAACAACTTATCTCCCTTGAAAGGAGCTGCCGCTAATCGGACTTTATGTTTCAAGTCCGCCTGCCACACACGCAGCCACAAGAGCCTACGTGCCGCCAACGTAGATGCCATGGCTCGTGCTGAAAATTTCACAGCGTTCAAGGTGGCATCTGCCATAAATTCTGCCGCTGTATTAATCTTATTGACGTCCTGCCGGGCCCTGACATCCGTTGGAGCTAGGCGGGATTGGAGTTGTCGCATCCATAATATGGAGGCTCGTGCAAAGAACGAAGTCATAGCAGATGCCCTGATTGCCCATGCCGCGGACTGGTGTGTTCTTCATAGGGCCTGCTTTTTATCCTCTCTTCGCAGGGCATCCTCCACATTAGGGAATGAAAGGGCTGTCACCGGCTCATCTATTGACGGGAGGTCCAGCAATTTGTCGAACTCCCCTACCAAATTGTAAAATTTCTTCTCGTTAGCATGTGGTGCTGAGATAGTTGTCGGGGAGTTCCATTGCCGTTGTACTACGTCCCTAAAGAGTTTTGGCGCTGGAACCTCTTCCGCTTTTGTTGCTTGTTCTGCAAATAATAATTGCGCCTCGTCTTGGATTGGAACCGCCGATGTATTGTCCGTCGTGGTCTTGCCCAGTTGCGTGGATGCCTTTGCTCTGTTGAGTAATGTGCAGAACAACGTTGGGCAAAAAAGGCCCGAAGATGTGATTGGTTCTGGCTGGTCCTCCTCGTCAAGCGATAGGAGAGAGCCTTCTTCCTCTGAATACTGGATCAAGCTGTCCTCTTCTGATTCTGAAACAGAACAGTCTTCTTGCCCTTCTTGCGATCAGGCCTGCGATGCAGATTCTACTGTGTTCCTGTGGTGCTCCTGATTTTCCGTGTTCTGGTGCCCTCTCAGACGTCGGTTCAATGCCTCATCAATAAGCCTCTGGATTTTTTCCACCAACGGATCCTCCAGTCCTGTCTCCTGCGGTTGGCTGTGAGCAGCTGAGACTATTGGAGCCTGAACTTGCTCTGTAGTCGCTTCGGGGGAAAGATCCCTCTCCTGCAGGTCTTCTTGGCCTGATGTGTTCAATGCTGGGGAAGGTGGCCCTTCCTGCAGTTGCTGCAAGTCCCCTCTAGGGGTCTCCCTTGTCGCCCTGGCCACTTGTTTTTCTATGGCCCGCTGACATCGTGCCGCATCCCTCTCTGCTGCTTTTGAGGGCTGGGCGAGACGAGGGGCCTTGGCCCCCATCGAGGGTCCCAACGCAGAAGATGATACGTGCTTGCTTTTAGCAGTGGCTTTTCTGCCCCCTTTCTGGGTGGCTGCCTCACCACTGGCTGCCCCATTCAGATCCATTATATCCCTCGTAACTATTAGGGAGGACTGGGGCCCGAGTCTCAGCTTGGAACCCTCCAATGGAGGTACGGCTAGCTGTAAGCTTAATTAATCAACTCCTGGAAACACCCCGTATTAGGGTTACGGCCAGGAGGAAGCTTGGGCGATTCTGTTTACTCCTTAATCTTTTTCTTGTTTCCAGCAATATAATTCCCTGTCCGGCTTTCCTAGTGCCGCGGGGTTGCTTAGGCGCGAGATTTAAATCTTCTTTCTTTGCTTAAAACTCCCCAGCTGATTCAAGAAGCCACTCTTCTTTAAATTCCGGGAGGCCGGGCTTGCTGCCGGCTAATCCGGCGCGATATTCAAATTAATTGTATACTAGGAGGTTCCACCTCCTTGTTGTTTTCCCGCGCTGCTGCCTCCGGGAAGAAGGAGGAGGAAGTGGAGGAGGGGGGATTGGGGGGAAATCTCCCTCGTGGCAAGGGGCAATGGCGTCTCTCAGCCCCCCCCCCCCCGCACAGCAAATCCAACACTTCGAATTCTTCGGGAGCCTTAGCTCTCCCCGGGGATCCCCTCGCTTTGCTATTTAAAGTTTTCGGCGGTGCCGATACCTAGGTGCGGCGCGCGCGCTCTTCGGGAACTTCTGTGTTCCCCGGGGATCCCCTTGCACAGTTCTCGCTTGCGGAGCTGCAGCGCGTCTTCGGAAGCCTTAGCACTCCCCGGGAATCCCCTTGCCACACTAATTAACTTTCTTCGCCGCCGGTTTATCCGCTGCGCTTTCTCCAGGGATTCCCTTGCCAGCCGGCTTGCGTTTAAAGTGCTGCCGGCCTTCCCCTTGTTGCTTTCTCCGTGCTGGAGATCTCCGAGGTTGGGGATTTCCCCCCCTCCCGTCCTTAAGCTGGGTCTTAATCAACCGCGATGGGAGATGCCTGTTCTTCTGTGTCCAGGGGAATTTTCTTATGATTCTCGATGCACCTGGATGTTGATTAAATCCAGTAATATATTTTTTTTTAAATCTCAGTGGTCCTGTTCTCCTCTAATTCTGCAGAATAAACTATTTCTATTATCTTAGTTCCTAATCGACTTGCTAACCCTAACTAATACCAGGAGAAGGATTTCCAACCGTTCACTAGCGTGGCTGAGTGAAAGCTGGGACCAGTAGGGTCGCACAAGGCGAGGTCACAACTCATTTTACAGACTCAGCCAATCAGCGTGAGCGGAAGGAAACCCATCCTGGATTCTATATCAACCAAAAGGGATAATATTAAACATAATTTCAGACAGATAATGTTCTGGGTAATTGAACTATACTGAAAAGTTCCATTGAGGAACATTGAGACAGTATTTTTTCAAACTTTCAGGTAAAAGAGACAGTTTTCTCCTGTTATTTATACAACCTGATTAAACTGCTAAAATGACTTTTGGACAGCAGTCAGGATTTATATCCTAAAACTAAGTGCATTTTCATGATCTGCCAACAAAAGGATCAAATGTCAGAATAAAAATATGGATTTAAAATCTCTATAAAAACCCAGCAGCAAATGACGTAGTATAACAGAAAAAAAAAGGTTCACAGCTCTTAGGTTCCTCTATTTATTAATAAAAAAGCCTTTTTTGGCTAAAGATGAATATATGCTGCATTCTTCCAGTTTTATCTATCATCATGAGAGAAGATAACAAATTCAATTTATTCATGAAGGTTTTTGCTACACACTTTAATTTAACTCTGTAACTACTCTTTTTGCTTCCTTTTTGTGAAATCTGCTGGGAAGTTCAAATTCAGATACTATGAAATACAATTGTCAGCAACAGAATTAAAAAGGCAAAATGAGAAAGTTTAAGACTAGTTTGCAAATAGTTCTTTGTAGGCAAAGAAAGAAAGGGAGTCTACAAAAGGGAAGGGAGCAGTTGGGATGTCACTGCTCAAAACTATCAAGTGATAGCTAAGCAACAGAATTCACTGCAAAGCAAGATGTTCCCATTGTTGCTTTCTTCTCAGAAATCACCCAATCTTAAAGGAACAAGTCATTCTATGGGAAAGTCTCTCAAACTCCTAAAATTCTTTTTTTGGGGGGTATTTTTTTTTCATTTTTTACATAACATCATATATCATTCATCAAATCATGCGTGGTCGGGTGTACAAAAATCTCTTAAAATAACAGGTGTGGTTGACAAATATTAACAATAAAAATATCATATCATATCAATCATACCTTTCCATATCTAAACTTAAATACCTCTATCCTGTCTACACTGGTCTTATACTCTCTTATTTCTAAACTTAATTGTAACTTTTCTAATTTTACTTCTTCTTTTTATTACCTAACCACTGATAAAATGTCTCCCATATTTTATAAAATTCACTTAATTTTTTCTCTTTAATTTCAAATATCAATCTATTCATTTCAGCACATTCTAATATTTTCCTAATAACTATTTCCTCTGCAGTGATTTCTTCGTGATACCAATGTTGTGCAAATACAATCCTAGCTGTTGTTAGCATGTACAATCAAATTAGTATTCTCTTTACTGTAATTCTCTGGCAACATGCCCAGTAAGAAAATCTCTGGTTTTAAATCAATATGTTGTTTTACCATTTTTTCCAGCCATATGTGTATCATTGTCCAATATTTCTTTGCCAGTGGGCATGTCCATCACATGTGATAGTAGGACCCAGGTGTTTGGTGACACTTCCAGCATTTAGCATTAAACATTTTTGCCAGTCTTGATGGAGCTAAGTCATCTATAAAACATCTTATATAAATTCTCTTTATATGCTGTTGACATAGTCATTTTATAATTTCTATCCCATAGTTTTTGCCATCGATCCAGTTCTATTGTATAGTCAAAGTTTTTCGCCCAGGAAATCATCGTATCCTTCACCAGCTCCTCCTCTAGTTTAATAGACAGTAATTATACAGCTTCTTTATAAAATTTTCTTTTCCAGTCAATATTGGATCCAGCTGTGTTAGGTTTTTATAAAGACCAAATAGTTTATCATCTTTCTCATATCTAAAACGTATCTGCATTCTGCATGTATGAATACCATGTTATATCGATCCCTTGTTCATTTAATTCTTACTTTGTTTTAAGTTCCCCCTTTAAGTTCAAAATATCTTTATATGTAATAATCTTCCCTAAATCTATCAAATTTGGGTGTGTCAACGCTTCCATTGTGGAAAGTCAGACCGGAATTTTCAGATAATGCTGTTTCCTTGTTTTCTCCCAAACTATAGTGCGTTTCTAACAAAATGTCTTTGAAAATACGCATGTATCTCATTTTTCCCATACCATAAGAAGGCGTGCCAACCCAGTTGTAAATCATATCCCTCTAATGTCAATAATCTTACATTTTCCAGAATAATCCATTCTCTTACCCAGGTAAGTATCGTAGCTTGATAATACAATTCGAAATCTGGTAAATCAAAACCTCTTCTAGTTCTTGCATCTTGCAACATTTTTAAACTTATTCTGGACTTTTTCCCTTGCCATATATACTTTAATATCATCCTATTAAGATCCTCAAAGTATTTTTCCCCACTTTTATTGTTATGTTTGAAAAAGGTATAGAAATCTAGGCAAAATATTCATTTTATTGTTGCTATTCTACCTATCAGTGATAGTTGTAAAGTCTTCCATTTTTCCAAATCCGCTTTTGATTGTAACAATTTATAGTAATTGTCTCCTTTAATAGTCTTTCCTATCTGTATACCCATTTCACTCATCAAATCAAGCTTATTTGCTCTCATCAGCCGGTCATACCCTTATGGGATTTGAACCTGGGTCGCCTGCATCGTAGGCAGTTAACCTCTAGACCACAGGCTCTGTTCCCCTTTAGCAGTTATCACCAAGCAAAGTTATATATGTTTTTTGTGGACATACTTGGTTACCCAAATGTGGGAGGGAACAACATAAGCTCCCTTTAGCCTTTCAGCTCATCTCAAGAGACTATCCAGGCAGAAATTAGCGACAACAGTGTGCCATACATATTTTAATTGTTTTTTTCTGCTGGTATTTTAAAAATTCAGGGAGGCTGGTATAGATCTATTTCAAGCTTATTTGCTCTCATCAGCCGGTCATACCCTTATGGGATTTGAACCTGGGTATATAAAGACAGATATTGTATCTGACTTCTTAACATTTATTGCATTTATTTATTTATTTATCAAATTTGTATAACCGCCCATCTCACTAAAAAAAGGACTCTGGTAGGCACAGAAGAATTAGTTAAGGAATAAATATAAAAACATAAAATCTACATTAAGAATATTATAAAAACAGATATACAAAACCTAGGCCAGTGGTGGCAAACTTTTTGCTAACCGAGTGCCGAAAAATACACACTTTGCGGGTACCATCTGAACCTGTGTACAGCTCCTCCATATATGCTGCATGTGCAACTGCGCTATCTGTGCATGCATGCAGCTTTTGCACATGCAATGCACGCGTGCTGCACACAGGTACTCAAGCACACGAGCAAGTGTGTGTGCTCAGGAAAGCTCTGAAGACCAGCTGGATTTCCTGCTGCAATCGCGCACATGCACAGCGGAGGCCTAAAGACCAGCTGGGTCTCTGCAATCACGCATGTGTGCATGTGCAATTGCACGTGCATGCTCAGCTGGAGGTAAGTTGTCCAACAGTTTGGGTGCTCAAAATGGGTCTATGTGCCCTATGTCTTCTTTATGAATGAGACATGTAGCTGGTTTTTTTTTTAGGGCAAGAGTTTTTATATGATGCAGATAGTCTTCAACTTAAGACCACAATTGAACCCTGGAATTTCTGTTGTTAAGTGAGACATTTGTTAATGAGTTTTGCCCCGTAAGTTGCTGCCACAGTTTAACATATCACTGCAGTTTATAAGTTAGTGACCCAGTTGTTAAGTTAATCTGCCTTCCACATTGACTTTGCTTGTCAAAAGGTTACAAAAGGTGTTCACATGACCTTGGGACACAGAAAGGGTCATAAGAATGTACCAATTGCCAAACATCTGAATTTTGATCTCATGATGATGGAGATGCTACAAAGGTTGTAACTGAAAAATGATCGTGTCACTTTTTTTAGTGCTGTTATAACTTTGAACGGTCACTAAATGACCTATTGTAACTTGATGATTACCTGTATAAAGTATTCTGTATTGATTAGTAAAAGTACCTTATGGATTAGATTTAATAAAGATTTAAGAATATAAACCAATTCCTGCTTGGATAGAAATCTTTGCCATTACAGATCTCAGCTGACCAATCTGAGTGTTTGCTATGAAAGTAAAGGAGAAAAATAGGCTAAAACTGAGTGATGAAAAAATTATTTGTACGTTTTGTAACTTTTGTTATAATCAAAGAAAGCTACAAACAGCTTTGGACAGTAACAAGTGCATTCCCATGTTTTAATTATCCACTGAAGTATTACTATTGACTATTCAAATTACCAGTGAATTTGAAAGTGAAGATAGTCTTTTGATGGTTATTCACTTTTTGCTGGACTTTCTCTTTTAGGA
>JAEANM010002064.1:13024-25600 GCA_017656035.1 Myanophis thanlyinensis
ATCGATCTATCTATCTATCGATCTATCTATCATTGGAAGAAATGTCCATCTCGGTTCAGTTTCAAGTGGTGATAAAGACACTGGAAACATGGAGACATGGAGGCTGATTGGAAAGATGGTTTAATGGTGGACATGACTGGATGGTTTGAGGTCCTGGGCTAAAAGGCACACAGATGAGAGAGAGGGATAAATTTATACTCTCTGTTGGGCTATGACCTTGCTTCCTGTTCCTGTGGCAAGGGCAAGCATCCTGATTAGTTGTCAGACTCTCATGTGGCCATGGGTCATGATTCAATTTGGTTGAAGCTTTGGCTTTGTTTGTGCCATGAGGTGAGTTGGGTAATCCCACCATGTCCTGAGGGTGAATGAAGGGTCTTTTGTGTTGTAGATAAAGCTAGTGCAGCTATTAGCAAAGATGGGGGCTGTTTTCTAAGAGCATGTTTCTCCTTTATTTAAATATATTCTGTCTTTTGATATTTCCTAGAATATTTCATTCTCTTAGGAGAGGGGTGGTGCTAAATCCTACTTTAAATTATGTTTCAGCAACCAAAAGTATGAACAAAAGTATAGCTGATGTTACTGGACAGAATTAAAATATGAAGAATTAATAGTTGTAATATGTTTTATTTCAAAACAACCTCTAGTAGAAATTCCTCCAATTTCTTTTTAAATACCATATTTAAATATTTTGTTTGATAGGATAATTCTACTGCTAGAACATTAATCCAAACTCCCAAGAGCTACAAAACATTGTTAGATATTAATTTTTAACATCCTTCTAGCGATTATTTTCCTTATGAGAGACATGAGAATCTACACTTTAAAAAGAAACAGATTATTAATCATATAACTACCCAAAAAACCATTCTCCTCATAACACATACCTCTCAGTGAAAATGCTAAGCACTTTCTTTTACTATTATTTCTTTGCATATATACTTTAAAATATTTTAAGTCCTTCAGACAAAGCTCTACATCTCCTCCTCTTATATTAATGTAAGCAATGTTCCACTAATTCCTTTATCCTACCGGGTGTTTGAAAGAATGAAGTTGGGAGAGAAATAAGAGGAATCCCATAGTAAAAGAGTGTCAATAGGCCATGTTGCTTGTAGCCATAAAGTGTCTCCCAGTTGTTTTAAGAGAGAAGGGTGGGGATAATACAGAGAGGCTAAGTGTTCCTTTGGGATCTATTTTCTGATTAGATGGCTTGAAAGGTTTTGTAAATTTAAGGCCTTTATCATTTAAAGTTTTCTGCTTTTTCCAGTGGTATAACAAGTTGCTTTTGAAGGTCTGCATTATTGTGCACTACATGAGCTATTTGGAATATTACTTTGAGAATTGAAACAGCTCTAGGGTACTAAAGCTGATTATGAGAGTTTACTTTGCTCAGCAAGATGAGGGAAACCACATGAAGTGTGTTGTGTTGTATATGAATTAACTACATGCTACTTTCAATCACAGCTTCAAGTTCTGTTTTGCTCATTTTTCTGGACAGGCTTCTCCAGTTAATTGCAACCCAAGCAAATCCTGAAATTAATTTCTAGCAAATCAGTTCATGAATGCATTCATAATTTGCATGACCGTTCTTTCCTAGAAGCATAGATTTTAGATATTTTTGCAGATTGGTTGAAAAATCATAAAATTTTGAGGGAGCATGTCTTCAAGTCACTGGAAAAAAAGCAAAAAAGCTGCTGTTCTGTAGATTAACTGTTATTGAACATATACTGTATATTCCATTAGCTTTTATTGTGCTCTTTAAAATGTTTGTGTTAGCATGTAGTTTCCCCTATAAAACAAATGATATAAATTGTACTGGACATATATACAGTGGCCATGTTTTCGTGATTGAATGTTTTCCAAGCAAGAATGAAGGAAAAAAAAAAGGTATGATCATAGTTAAAGTCAAAGAAAAATAGGAGTGCTGACAAAGCAGCATCACTTTGTAATCATGTCCTTGAATCAAACCATCTAAATAGGTCTTCTTGGAAGACACGCATGAATAAATGGGAACAATACCAATATTGTTAGAACCCAGGAAGAAAAGACACAGTCTGGGAACAGTGTAAAATCCTTTATTCCTCTGTGCAAGCATCTAACAACGTGCTGCTGGCCAGCAGCACCTTTTATAGGGAACTGTCAGCCAGCAGCCAATCAGATTAAAGTATTTTCCCGCGGCAGCCGGCATACATTATGTAAGCTGATGCTTCTGTGCACAGCAAATATCATGATTTGATCTGTGTGAATGATACTATAGTGACTGAGGCATGTATTAGCCAGCAGCCTTAAGTGAGTGCCAGCAGCTTTCAGTCTAAATCAGAGGGGTCCAACCTTGGCAACTTTAAGACTTGGAGACTTCAACTCCAGCATGCTGGCTGGGGAATTCTGGGAGTTGAAGTCCATGTCTTAAAGTTGCTGAAAGTTGGACATCCCTGGTCTAGAGGAGCTTATGATAAGGGTTGAAATGTACGAGTAGCCCAATTATCCCATCAGAATTAAACCTTTGGTAAGGAAATAACTAGAGGTGTATAGGAAAGGAATAGCTTTAATTCAAGTCTCCAGTGTTAACCAAATTTTGTAAACTAGTGATTAGGAAGAGGCCTGTGCTTATGGAATGTATGGCAAAAACTTCAGCCAGCCCAGCACAACTTTCAACACCCAGAACCTCCTTGCACATGTTGAAAACACCAAGTGTGGAAACCTCCAGCCTGAGTATTCAATTGGAGACATCCATTTAATATGACTTCAAAGACTGCACATGGCACAATTTCTCAGTTACATTCCAGCTTTAGCATCCTTGTGTGAAATAATTATTACTGACTTGTAATTCCTGTTCCCATGGTTTACAAACATTTGGGATGACTCCCTGAAACCAAACTGTTTATGTGATTCTGGCAAAAGTCTCTAGGGACAGACAAGCACCCTGGGTTTCTCCCCATGGCCCTTTCCACAAGACCATTAGTTGCTTAAACTCTGCACATTCATTTCCAGAATCATTACCTTTAATATGCCATTTGGTATAAGGTGCATCCTTTTCTTAATACGCAGAGGGATACAGAAACCAATAAAAAAAAAAACACCATGGAGTTGTCTAGAAATTCTTTAAAATTTGGCAAAGAAATTGAAAAATATTTGATAGGTTTAAAATATTGTTTGCCTCATACATTTTACTCTGGAATGGCAAAGATGACTGAAGAGGGATTTTTTTTTTCACTAGAACAATATTTAATGGGGCTATTTGAGAAAGAAAACTGCTTTTTCTACTTTTTGCTTTCAAAATGTACTTCATTTGATCTGGGGAAAAAAGAGAGCTGGAATGTTTTCAGTTCTTTTACTCACTAGAAATGTTAAAGCCATTTCCTGTTACAACTGGTCCCTACTTCAAGTGTTTCATTACTGATGCACTCTTGAAGTGAGCATTATAAAGTGAAGCATTATTTCCCCCTTATTTTTTTCTAAGAAGCAATGGAAGGGGGTAAGATTTTAGAAGTCCAATGTCAATGATAGTCTTCTAAAGATTGGGAATGGGGGTATGGATGAAGCTGAGGCTTATTTCTATTTTGGAGTGCATTTCCAGACCCTAACACTTATGGCCACAACATAAAATGGATAAAATCTTCATAAGCTTTAGGAATAATAGAATGAGGCTGTGTCTGAATCAAAAGGGCCTTTTTAAAGATCTCCCTTTATCTCTGAAGGCTTTTTTTAATTAATACAAAATGAACTTCCTAGCGTATCCTCAAAAAAGGCAATTATAACTCTGTCCATATTATTTAGTACTTTTAGCTTTTACGCAAACTGGATTTTGACAGTTAAAGAAAATCTTATTTCCTAGTAAATGAATTTTGCTAAGATGAAAACAACACTTTCTTACTGCTGTATATAATATTTAGTAATTAAAACTAGTCTATTTTTGTCTTGAGAAGCCCAAATCATGTATATTGTTGAGAATTCATCATTCTTGTACATGCTATCTTTTATGAAGTATTGATTTACTTTTTTTTGCTTTAGAAATATATTTTATTATGTATTGGATATAGTTCACTTAAAATTGAGATCCACCTCAAAAATACGTGCACAAAATACAAGTGAGGAGGAAAATCTAAAGATCAAATAAACTTGTAATAAAATGATGTACTGTACAGAAGGTTGAAAAAGAAATGCCTTTGCTTCATATGTCAAGATACAATTATAATTTAACACTTATAATTTAATGCTCAAATGACATAGTGATCAGAACTGTGTTAAAGGCTACTATCCACACATATCAACATTTTTCAACTCAATTACCGTATTTATTGGTATATAACTCGCACTTTTTTCTTGAAAAGAATGTGGAAATCGCATGTGCACGTTATACACCGATAAATACAGTAGTTTTTTTTTCCTGAAACCTCTCTCTTAAAATTAAGGTTTCCAAGATGGCGTCAGCCAGTTTCACTTCAGGGTTGTCACAAAGCAGAAGAAAGGACAGGGAGGGGGAAATAGCCAGATGCGGTTTTGTAGCCCAAACAAGAAAGTTTTCCTGTGGGAACCAAGGACATTCCGACAGGTGACTGGCCAGTGGAGGAGTGAAATAATCAAGCCACCTGTCAGCATCTTGATTGGACAGTGTGACCAGTGACTTGGGAGAAAGGGGAAACTTTTTACTTTTTAATTAGATGAAAGCCTAATTTAATTAGGTGAAAGCCACTGGAACTTTCAGAGTTGTCTTGCACCAGTTGTGCCAATATGATGTATCCAATAAGAGAAGGCTGGACTTTACAGTGTTGCATAGAGCTTGGGAAGGATAGACTTCCCATGATATGCTACTGTTGAAAATCATTGTCCTCTGGACATATATGCTCAGAATGTCTAAATATGATACTTTCCACACATAAAAAGGAGCCTGGTTGGTGCATGGGAAGAAACTCCCTATCCACAGTTAGATAAACAGCAGAGGAAAAAATTATGTTTGTTGTAAGTACAGCTAAATAAGGCAAGACTTAGGGTTCCCCAGCTTATCCAAACTGCCTCCCTAAATTATTTAGTGCTTATCTTTTTAAAGAAAATAAATACACACGGCTGTGTAAAAATGATACCCACTGCTTAGGTCAGGGACTATACCAGTTTAAGGCAGCATTTTGAAATGGATATAGATTTGTGTTAGAGTGGACATTTATACATTGCTGAAAAAAAAATTGCTGTGCCCAAAATGATTTGTGTATGAAGTGCATAAATTGATTTATCATGGATGATTTTTTTTAAAAAAAATACATTTTAATAGAAATATTGCTTATCTTGGCATAGTGGGGTGATCTGTGGTCAGGCTACCTTTATAGCTGCCTAGCATGCTGTCCAGTTTGTAACTGTTGGTGGTCAACCTCTGAGCTTTCTGTTCTTAATTTCTTCACTTACACAGAAGATATCATTGAAGAGATGCTATCTATAGCAGGACATGATTGTTAGCCAGTGCTAATGATCTCAAAATCTCAAAAGATAAAGCACAACCGGTTTACGGAAGAGAATCACAAAGAAATCGCTCAGCAAAAAAGGAGCAAATGAAAGACAGTCACTCTGCTGCCTGTTATTTATAAATAGATCCAGTCATGTTTTCTTCCTTTCTTTAATTCCATTTCCCTGAAGAAATGTGTTTGTGTATATGTTCAAATAGTAGTGATTATGATAGTGTCTACTAATTTAAGGAAAGATTGCTTAGATATGTACACCTGGGATCCCTGCAGGTATTTTAGGGCAGTTTCTTTATAGAGAAATTGTGATCATTTGAAATATTGTTTAAAAGCCTTTATTTTAGCAAACCCAGCAAGATGAATGAGCTCTCCTCTCTTCCACAAAATAACCAAGGGGATGTTGTGCTAATGAGAGTGCTGACAACTTTCCTTGGAAATAAAATGCTGTTTTCTTTGACATACTTGGCTGTCACAGGGCTTAGAGTTTCAAATTGTTTCTTTAAATTAGATTTCCCAAGCAAATGCGTGCTACAGCACTGCTAATTGTTGGATGGAATTAACAATTGACCAAGCTATTTTAAATGGTGTATACTATTTAGAATTCCACACAAATGAAGAAGCAGGAGAGCAGTGCATAATGCTAATTATCTTTTAAAAGCTATAAACAACTTTACGGACAGGTATATTGGTTAACCTTCCTATCAAGACTTCAACTGCTAGTATTTTATGATTGTTTAATATAGTGTTATTGGGCTATGGAACACTTTTTTTTGCAAGAGAATGTTTCATAAATGTGTGCAAGTAACAATGTAAAGGACTGAAGTCAAGGTATGCTGATCTCAAAGGTTAACTAATAAACATGTACAGGCTATTACTTGTTAACTTTATAAACATTTGGAAAGAAACTGTGTGTTTCAATGACTCTGGATGTGTTGGGATCATATTAATCTTTCTTCCAATGGAAATGAGTAATCCTCTACCCTGCCTACTCTCAAAAAATCTGACTAATGCTATTTAGAGACTGCTTTAGACTAGGGGTTTCCAACTCAAATTTCACTGAGGACCGCATCAGTGTTGTAGCCAGGATGGTCATGGTTTGCTCAACGTCACTCGTGTCGGGGGCGCCTGTGGCAGTCCAAATGCCAGTGAAAACAGGCTCCCAAGCTCCATTTTTGGCTGTGACAGCCTCCTGCAACTCTCTGCCAGCAAAAACGGGAGGGCTGCACACGGCCCTCTCGAGCTCTGCTTTCATTGGCAGAGGCATTGTGGGCCGGTCCTTCACTGTTTCCAGGGTGGCTCTGTGGGCCAGATCTAAGCACCCTGAGGGCTAGATCCAGCCTGGGGACTTTGAGTTTGACAACCCTGCTTTAGGCAGTCCTTAATTTCTCTAATTACAGCTGCCCATTGAGTGTCTATGTATAAATGTATATCTATGTACACTATTGTAGCTTTAAATTTTCATTTAAAGCATCTTTTTCTAATATTTACTTCACTTTATTCAATTTTTGAAAGCTTGTTTAGAAAAAGAATTACACCCCATTTTAAAACCTCCGAAATCCATATATGGTATGCATAAGAAACATATGACATTCACTTTGTTTTCATTGGGAAAGTATTGGGAGAGTATCATCTAAGTGATTATCCTATGTCAGTTCTCTGCCAAAGTTTCTCCTAGGTGATTTCATAACCATTCCCAATAATATCTATTGAGAATAATTGTTTGTCTAAAAAAATCATTCAAGGGTATCTTTTAATTATTTTCAGTGATGATTCAGATTGCTCCTTAATGTTTTTCTAATCCTGCTTTTAGCCATTACTTTCTTACAAAATGTAGTTTCCTACACAGTAGACTTTGAGAGGGTTTTTTTTAATTATTATTTTCTAGCTGTTCTGTTCTAAATTATGAAATGCCCAACTACAATTGACTTTGGCTGATCTCAGTGGATTAAATAGGATTAGACCACATTGGTATTGGATGAGATTCTGCCATAAAATCTCACAGATGTAAATTAAACTAGGAGGGAAAAGACAATCTTGCTGTAACCTTATTATCTGTAGTGTTAAAGCTCTTCTCATTATTGGGAATTCTGTTTGCGGATGGACAGAAAAGTCCAATTGCTTGAAGTGTTGTAACAACTGAGTGCTTTGATCACTCTTAAAGATCTTCCAGATGTCAATTAACTGGCCAGACATCGAAAGGAAGAATGTTCACTTGGTTTCCCTCCTCCCCTTCCACTGCAAAATCTCCTTCTACTGCATTCAGTAGAGGAATTAATTTTGACTGACCTTAAGCAGTTTGAAATTAAAGGATGTGGCAGAAGGCCACAAACCTCAGGATGCACAGGATTTGCTGTCCTGCACCACATGCTTCTTTGAAGGTTTCCAGACTCTGATTCCTTGATTTCAGAAAGAATCACCTTCAAAGGCCCAGACAGGAAAGGAAATCCTAGATTGGATTCTCTGACCTTGAGGCCTGGTGATGATTGTGTGTGGGATGGAAGACAGAATTCAACAAACTATGTTTATGCCTTTTATGCTATCATGCCCAAAAAAGCGCTTATGCATGAGTATACCAGCTCCATTGAGTCTGCATTAAGTTTGGCAGGATTTGGGTTTTTTGTTTGTTTATTTTCAATGGAAAAAGTTAATACAGAATCATAGCATTGATTGGAAGATTTTGGAGGTCTTTTATCCAGCTTCCCTATCTTGGGTCAAAAATCTTCATACTATCCTAGACAAATGGCCGTCTAATCTTTTTTTTTTTTTTTAACTGCCAGTGATCAAGCACCCACAAGTCCAGGAAGTTGGGTTTTCCATTGGTTAATAGCATTCAGGGCAGAAAATTCCTGGCCTCATCTCAGGTTTGGATATTACAATAAAGCATTCATATGATAGGCTTTATTTTCATGCATTGAATTTGGTTGCAATTTGTTCATCCATTATATTCTCCTAAACATATTTGGAATTCCCTCTGTCATTTTATGTGTTTTATGCCTAAGTAAAATGTGTAAAATAAAGAAAATGTGCAAAATATGCATCAAATCCCATGTAGCTTCAGCATGCTATTTGGCAAAAAATTCCTTCCTATATTGGTCTGTTAAAGTAAGGGTTTACTATAACTTTATATTATTATTTAATAGTCAGAATGTACACACTGGATGGAAGGTATAGGAAAATGAGGTTCTTTGAGACTCTCTCTGGATTTCCTTATTGATAGACACACTTCTGTGGTAGGTTTATATTTAGCAATTTTGTCATAATACTCTTCTGAATGCATATATCTCATTTTAAGGAATCTACTTGATTGCCATCAATTTGGTGTGAATTCTTAATGACCACATAATTTTTCTCCATGACAATCTATTCATAACATGGTCCCATGGGTCTTCTAATGATGCACCCATCACGACTATAATTTAATCCAACTAGTTTGCTACAGAACATTTTCTTCTTTTCTTTCCTTCTATTTTTCCCAGCACTAGAGCCTTCTCCAAAGAGGTTAGGTCTATGCATAATGTGTCCAAAGTAGGATAGTTTGAGCTGGTCCTTAATACTTCAAGTGTGTGAGCTGTCCTGGATAGAACAGACAGGAAACAAACCAAATGAGCTAATTCTACTTCATTATAAAGCTATATTAACTAAAACTTTCAAGTCTGAAAATCCAAATCTCCTGCCCTCTCTTTCTACAGCCTGATAAGTTAGGGAAGATCCTTTCTTTGTCTGCCCATTATGCAGTTGTGGGATTCCCCTCCTCTTATCTGATCATTCCCTATGCAGCATCTCTTCCCCCTTCCACTCCCTGATCTCTCAAAGTCATTCTCACATACCATCACAAAGTGAGAACCCGGGTCTGATTTGTTTGATTATCTATTTGCTTGTTTTCTTGGCTGTTCATGATATTCTCAAGAATTTTCTCTAATCCCATAGTTCAAAAGTGTCAATATTCTATCTATCCTGCTTTCAAAATCCAACATTTGTTTTCAAAAAATGTCACAGGGAATATTTTGAGGAGCCACTATAAAATAAGATGCATTTGTAATAAAGATAGATAATTGCTAGTCCAGTTCCTGCATCCTAGAAATCACTAGTTAAAATTATTTTTAAAACTTAGAAGGAATTAATTAAAGAGTTCATCATAATCTAGCAATTATGTATTGGCTTTCTTCCAGTTTTTAAATAATCAAAGGCAGGAAATACAAAACCAAGGATTTTACATCATGAAATCAACATTTCCTGTCCAGGTTTTACATAAATACGGAAGTCTTCATCAGCTTTACAGGCCCTAAAAAGATACTAATCTCAGCCACACTTCTGTGCAGATGGCATTTTTAAGTGTAGATCTTTGCGTTCTGCATCTTAGCTCTGAGTTAATTTCTGCTATTATATATCATTTTTAATGATTCCAGATAGCTGACCCCACCTGGTCACAGTTGTCTCATGATCCATCAGGAATATGATAGAGAAATAAAGAGGAAATATAATGGCTATTCTACCAAAGAGAGATTTGCCTCATATTATCAATGCCCACCATAGAGTTAATAGAAATATTGTCATTGTAAAAATTGGAGTCCTTGACTGATTGTATATCTAAGGATTTTCTAGATGCCATTAAAATTAATGTGTTTTGCAAGATGCAAGTAAGATACATGAAAAAAATGTGAGCATTCAGAGGAATCTTTTCTAGAGCGTCCTTTTTCTAAGTGAAATATCAGGACTGAATACAGATCTATATTAACTGTATTTTCTGCCTGACACTTTGGGACTTAGCATAGATCATATGAACATGAAAACTAGTCATAGTAACTCATGGTGTCATCATAATAGCAAAAGAACCCCAATGTTAAATTTGCTTTCTGACCTTATATATTTGGTTCTTGCTTTAGAAGAGAAATAGGTCACATTGTACTATGTGGTACTGATAGCGGGCTTTATTTGGTGTTAGAGAACATTCCCATGCTTAGCCAAACAAGAAGAGAGAAGTACACTAAGAGCATGTATTCCATTAGAGCAAAGTTGTCAAAATCCTTTCAAAGCAAGGAGGGAGCACATTGAAAACCAGAGACCCAACTAGGTCTATATATCTTCAAATGGTGTTTATTGGATGGGTGTTAGAAAGTAGGTGCATAAGTAGTCACCAATCCAAATTATTCTTTCTTCTGCTGACCACTAGCAGCAGTGTTTCTTTATCTTTGTCATAGGGGGAAAAAAGGGATAAACAGTGTGGAACAGTGTTATTTTTAAGAGAAACAGAAGGAACTATAACATGGTCACTGACAAGATTTTTCATTTCCTAGAAAGCTTGCTCACTCCTGGCTTAGATTAGAAATCTGAATAATACTTAGCATTGTGAATAGTACAATGACATGTGACATTATTTATTTTTTTAAAGAAGTTGAATTAGTAAAATAAATCCATTTCACATGACTTATAACTCATAACTATATCAGTACATTCAAACAGATCTTGTATTCCCTTAATTTTAAGATTAGTTTTTGTGTGAAATATTTGTCCTTAACATTAGAAGTTTTTAATTCTATGAATTCTGAAAAAATGTCATTAGATTACCATCCTAATTGCACCTTCTGATAATGGTAGATTTGCAATTTATCTTTAAAACATCTCATAATCCAATGACGATTTAGTAATAATGGACACCTACATAGTTTGCCTGAGTACCACACTGTTCTGTAATGAGAACTCCTTGAGTTTTATGAAACCTCAAATTAATCATCGTAGCACCAATTAAAAAAGCCATTAGGAATGCCTTTGGTGTCCATTAATCCTGTGTGTATATGTGTATGTGCGTGTGTATGGATACACATGCATACACGCACACACACATTTTGTTCTGAGAGAGGGCATTAGAATTCTATTGTTAATGTGTGCCAGTATGCACAAAGAAAAAGTAATAATAAAGGTTATTTTATCTTAAATGAGATTCATGCACCAATGTTTTAAGTTAATGTCTATAATGCAAACTGTCATGCTCCTTAAATGATTATATTATATCATGCCATATGCTTAATAAATGAAAGGGTATTAAAAATTGTTGGAATAACTAGATTGGGCCTTTACTTCTGTCATCAAAAGAAATAGAAAGTTCCCTGTGCTGTATGAAATATTCAGATCTACTGTTAGCTTCTTACTCTAAATCCTCACAATCATTTCAGTGTCAAAATGCAGCTATGCTTTGATAAAATATATATTTAGAGATCTCTCACCCAAATATTTAAATTTAATATCTATTTTTTAATAAAGAATGAATTTTAAATGGTTATTTTTAAATTATTTTGTAGGCATCAACAAAGGGTTGGACCCATCAACAAAGGTCAGACCCTGCTTGTAAATAGACCTTAGCAATTTTAAAAAAAAAATAGCAACAAGTATCAATTTGCAATATATTTTGGCACACATGAAACAAAATTACAGAAACATCCCTTCCCATTATAACAAATTCAATAAAAATAAATTATAATTAATGCCCATAAAAACAAATTAGAAAACTAATAGTTTGCTAACCATCCACGACAAACAAAACCAGTTTAAGATGGTCACTTTAATCTGCATTATAGTAGCAACAGTAGAATAAAAGTAGCAACTTTGATAGAAAAGCTTTCTTTTCATCCAGCATTATCTTTTTCAAGCTGGTATGCTCTAGAGCAGGGGTGTCAAACTCATGATGACACATCGTTGTCACGTGATATATCACAATTTTTCCCCTTTTGTTAATCTGGGAGAAGGGTTAAGTGTGGCCAACGTGTGACACATCTGGCCCATGGGCTTTGAGTTTGACACTCATGATCTACAGCATTAAAAATCTATTGAGAATCTATGTTCTTCAGATGTTGCTGAAAATCTCTAGCATCCTTCACCACAGTACCTCTGGGAATTGTAATTCAACAATATTTGGGAATTAGAAGTCCTTCTTCTATGCAATGAAAGAAAGAATGGTTCAACTTAAATTATTTTTGTTGAAGTGCACGGTATTATATGCTAGATACAACATCTTCTATCTTCCCTATGTAAGATAGAAACTTTCAAGGATAATCCTTGGAGACATTCCAATAAAATCAGTGAACTAACTCTCTTAATACAACAGATACAGTTATTAAATGTACAGGAGATATAT
>JAEANM010002065.1:5486-25599 GCA_017656035.1 Myanophis thanlyinensis
TAGATAGATAGATAATGAATGAGAGAGAAAGAGAGAAAATACTTGACTTGAAGACACAAAATATAACATACACACTTTTTTTTGTGCCTTCAAGTCAAGTACTTTGACTCCTGGCTGCTATCAATAATTCCTAAAGATTCCAAAACAGAATGTTTTCAAGTCCTCTGCCCGTCCCATACACTTCCACAGAAGGGTAACACCCTAGGTCCCTCTTCTCAAACAAGTCATTTTATGAGACCCAGAAGGCATCCTTTTTTGTGGTGGCACTTGCTTTCTGGAACAATCTCTGCCAATTTATACTGGTTCAAACCTTGCAAGCCTTTAGAAAGGCAGCAAAGACCTGGCTTTTTCCTCAGGCATTTGAATTAAAATGAGCAGGGTTCCTAGTGACTTGGATCTCTGATTAATAGTTATTTGTTTCCTATTATCATATTTTGCTTTTAGAACTTATTTTGTATGCTGCCCAGAATTAAACTAGAGTTCTTAACAATCCAAGGTCATCTATACTAGTAGTTCTTAACCTGGGTGATTTCGTTTTTCAGGGAGGTAATGGAACAAAAAGGGGCAACGCAGGGGTGAAAAAACGAAAAGATGGCAATATGGGGGCGATGGAGTGAGAAGTTTTGGGGACTTGTGCCCTTTTTATATTTCTTTTTGCATCTTAAATTTCACTTGTAATCCAATCATTAAATGTTACTGTTTTTCTTTTTAAGCATTTCACTTTCTTGCAATTGAATTTTGTTTTCAGTGGTCATTACATTTAAGTGTCTTGAATAAATAATAATGAAATACATGTATCACGAAGTTTGGGAATAAAGTGACAGGTGGCACCAAAAAAAATTTATGCAGTTGAGATATGGGGAAAAGATTGGAAATAAATTATTTGCATTGATATGTCCTGATAACAATAAAAAAAAAAGTGTTTGCCTAAATTAAAGAATTATTTCCTATGTTGTGATTGAGACATTGTGTTGGAGGAAGGGGGTGATGACAATTTCCTCATTGGCTCAAGGGGGCGATCCATTCAAAAAGGTTAAGTACCACTGATCTATACAGTGAAAACTGGGAGTTGTAGCTCAGTGACATCAAAACAACTACAACTGCTCCCTTCCTATCTAACCTTGCTCTATAACCAGTATCTCGTTTTTTTTTTAAACAATAGAATTGTTTACTAATTACATTCAGTAACAATTTCCAGACTGTAAAATTGAATCAGAGGCATTGCTTTTAATGTTGGGAAAATGCTATTCATTAAAGCTGGGATCGAGGAAAGTTGCACAGACAGGCAGCATTGCAGTTAGCACAACTCCTTTGTTCAGGACTGTGCTGCGGTTGCAGAGGGCAGCCCTTTGATTCTAGGAAAAGATGTAGCTGTATTAAAGAGATCAAACAGATTCTTGTATGAGCCACCCACATTTTCTAAAAGCATCCTTTCCCTTTGTGATTCCATAGTATTCATCAATTTTTCTCCACTTCAGTCTTATCCCTACTTCAGTTACAAACCCTGACAATTCTAGCTCAGGAATGCAGGGGGAAACAACCCCTTTGTTACTCTACATTTTGTGCAGAAAGGATGATTAATATACAGGTACTCCACAACTTAGAACGGCAATGGGGCCCAACATTTCTGTTGTTAAGCAATAAATTTGTTAAGTGAATTTTGCCCCATTTTACAACCTTTCTTGGCACCATTGGTAAGTGAGCTGCTGCAGTTGATATGCTACTAACCTGGTTGTTAAGTGAATCTGGCTTCTCCACTGAAGGTCAGAAGGTCACAAAAGGACCACATGAACAATTGTCATAAATATGAACCAGTTGCCAAGCATCTGCATTTTGATCACAGGACTATGGGGACACTTGTAATGCGGTTGTAACTTTGGGCGGTCACTAAAGGTGCGGCTGTAAGTCGAGGACTACCTGTATATAAACTCTCCGCTGGATTCCCAAATGATGGATACGGTTGGCGCAACCACAATGTTAGGACCGCCAATCACCGGGCGGCCACTTTTCAGAGATCAGGCAGATCAAAAGATATTAGAAACGGGACCTTCGCCCTGCAGCCCCCAGCCCCAAACTCCCGTCAGCGCTAAGGGGAACGTGGACCCGCTGCTGCTTCTCGTTAGCCTTAAGGAGAAGCATCTTAAAAGGCTTAAGGCCAGTGTTTCTCAACCGTGGCGACTTTAAGATGTTTGGACTTCAACTCTCAGAATTCTGGAAGCTGAAGTCCAAACATCTTAAACTCGCCACGGTTGAGAAACACTGGCTTAAGTCAAGAAGCAGGCTCGAGTTTCTGAGCCGTTTTCCCGGGGAACCGGGCAAAGGCTCCGTACCAAGGGCAGGCTTGGTACTGCTGCGCCTGCACCACACGAAACTTCCCCAAAGAGGGAACTCCCAGCCAACTCACAATTGACCACCGTCAGAAACATGGCAGCGACGACGACCACGACGCCGGTAACTAATCTCACTCAACTCCAAGTAACCATCGAGCTAGAAACACTTCTAAATACTTCCGGAGCGTGCGGGGTAGTTTTTTGTTTTTTTTTTACTTCCGCTTCGCTAAAGCCCGCCCCCTGCGATCTGAAAAAAAACAAACCCGGGGCCATTTGCTGTACAGCTCCTCCTCCTCTTTCTTCCTGAACTGCAGGGCTCCGCCCCTTCTGGTTGCTCTGACAACTGCTGGTCTCTAGGTAGCGTGAATTAACCCTTTAGCCACCGGGCTTAATATTGACTTCTCTGGGGCTTTGTGGCTACATACTAATTATACGAGGCTGCTGCAATAAAACGCGAGGCAGAATGCTCCAGCTGGGAAATTAGTTACTTGCCTAGTGCTGGAGGACCTGAAGGAATGTAAATTCTTCTAACCAATTTTTTTCCCATCGCTGTCATCGGACCGTGTTGCACTCTTACCCATCCATGCCTATGTAATAAATATGTATCTTTATCCAAATTAGGGATTACCCACTTTTCTGTGCCACATAGTGACCACACTGATTTCACGCAAATTTAAAATACTATCGACTAGCCTGAAGCTCAATAGTAAGGCAAACTTTACCATTCACTTCTCTTTATATTGTCCCAAAAGTGCTTAACTGAACTGAAGAAGCTTCTTGGATGAGAAGAGAAACTTTTTAAAAAAAAAAAAAAAAACAAGAAAGTCCGGTTGCCTTTTAGAAAAAGCACTTTTGGGACAGCCATGACCTGCATGACTGAGAATCTCCATAGACATTCTATTTATATTGACTTCAAACTACTACAAGAGAGGAATCTATCCATTACTGAATTATTCTTTGTGGTTCTTCTTTAGGGAAAATACTATACATTGAAAGTCCTTTTCTATTTCATTATTTTAATGTGCTTTGTTTGTAAACAGTACCTGATTTGTTGAAATGGACCCTAGATATTTCCATAGAAGGAATAAATAATATTAATTAGTTGCTGCAACCTGGCAAACTTCTCAGGTGTGAATGGGAGACAGGAAAGCATACAGATACAGAAAGGCATATCTGCATAGCAATTCATAATCTGTCAAGAGAATTGAAAGCTGGGAAAATAGTTGTGTAAATATGATGAGCTTACCTAGTTTGGTAATGAAACCTCTGCAAGGAAACCACCAAGCTCAGAAGAACACCAAGGACTTCACAGTTGTTCAAATAAGAAAATCCTTATATCTGTACTTTGATAGTGGAAAAACAAGTATTATAACAAATATTATTCTGTGGATTTAAGTGCTGTGTAACATTATAAGACTTTTATTTGTTCTCCATTTGGGCTGTAAAGCTGAAGACTAGAACAGACAGAAACACATATGGAAGCCTTTACACTATTAAATAATCTAATTACCTGAATGAAAAATTGAATATGAAGAAGAGGGTGAAAATAATCCAACAGCATATCTACATTTTAATATGAGGCTAAAAGAACAGTCATACTAGATTAAACCCAAAAACAATTGAATATACTGTGACAGATGAGCTGCTGCTGACATGCTATTAAGAAATAAATTTCTTTCCCACCATTATTCCCCAACATCTGGATATTTGGAGACATACCATAGTAAGTAACTGATTGAGTATAGGTAGTCCTCAATTTACAACAGTTCATTTAGTGATGTTACAAAGTTACAAAGTTGTTACAAAGTTACGGCATTGAAAAAAGTGACTTATAACCATTTTTCACACTTACAACCATTGCAGCATCCCCATGGTCACATGATCACAATTTGAATGCTTGGCAGCTGGTTCATATTTATCACGCTTTCAGTGTCCGGGGTCATGTGATAAGCTTTAACGACCTTCTGACCAGCAAAGTCAATGGGAAGTCCTGATTCACTTAACAAACGTGTTACTAACTTACCAAATGCAATAATTCACTTAACAATTGTGGCAAATGGAGTCATAAATGGAGCCAACGCACTTAACAAATGTATCACTTAGCAACATAAATTTTGGCCTCAATTGTAGTTGTAACTCAAGGACTACCTGTAATAACAATAGCACTTAGATCTATATACCAGTTCATAGTGCTTTACAACACTCTCTAAGCATTTTACCGTATCAGCATATTCCCCCCAACTATTTGGCTCCTCATTTTATCGGCCTTGAAAGGGTGGAAGGCTGAACCAACCTTGAGCCCGTCAGACTCAAACTCCTGGCTGTGGGCAGAGTTAGCCTGCAATACTGCATTCTAACCACTGTGCCTCCACAGCTGCTAGTAATGTAATATATATATCACAGCAAGAACTTCCCTAAAATGGCAATTCTACCATTACTAGAATATGAATCCTACTGAACATAGTAGGACTTTAACTGAGATTTCAGCCTTCATTGTTCAAATGTAAATCATGGACCATCTTGGATCATCATATTCCATTCCAAGATCACATAGCTTATCCACACTAGAAGTTTATCTAATCATTGTTGGGGTGATATGAAGACTGTGCACAATAGAAATTCATTACTAAAGCAATATAGGCAGTCCTTGACTTACAATGGGTTATTAATGAGTGTTTAAAATTATGCTGGTCTCAGAAAGGATTGTTTATGGCCCATAAAGTACTTCTGGCCATTGTAAAATATTGTGCTGACAGTCTGAGGTCACATGACTGCATTTCAGGGGCACTTGGCAACTAGCTCACATTTGTGAACAGTTGTAGTTCCCCATAATGGAATTGTATTCCATTATGGAATATCATGTAAAAGCTGACAATTGCCACTTGACTGATGGCAATGTTTAGATAAAATATTTTAGTAGGAGCTAGGATGGTTCAAGAATAAAATAGGTACTTTATCCTCATTCCTTACTTATTAATCTGTAGAAATGGATTTATCCATCTTGTGGGCAGCAGGATCTGTCCTAGAATATATAAATATCTGTGCTAAATATGTGTTAACTTTGGGAAAGAAATTCTGTGTCATGAAGATTTCCTGTAGAAATCTGAGAGAGAAATCTACTGGAACATTACTGCTGTAGATTCCCATCTTATGCTCAAGCTATAGGCACATGCACCTAATAAACAATATTACATAAATATTATAAGCATCTATCACCTTTTAAGAAAAGCATAACTTTGTTCTGCACTGAAAGTCCTTGTAATGCACTGAAAGTCCTTGTAAACACAAAGTGCAGGTTAAGGTTACTATCTGACTGATCAAATAGAAGTCTATAACTAAATTATTACATGTTATATTATGTTGTTATGTTATATAACTATAACCTATGGAAGTTTTATGTCTTCATCAGAGCCAAGCTAAATAATTAAAAGAGGTAAAGTCTGGGTAGATAAATCAGGGCATTTTTCATTCTGCTTGTTTACCAAGTAATAAATGCTACAGCAGGAGGCTGTTCCACAGTAAATAGAGTGGGATATAGTAATTATTTTCCCCCACACAAAAATTTAATATAAGAATAAATAATAATGTTCCAGGTCCTTGAATGTTCTGCAGTTATCAGTGCAACAAATATGTCATCTTGACATGCCGAATGCATGTTAATGAGGCCAAGAACAAATGCATTATAAGAGCTAGTTAATATGTTATGTGACATAAAAACAAATAAATGACAGTAACACTGAGTTCTGGAATAACATGACATTCTCATTGAAAAGCAATTTGAGAGGATTCTTGGAGGCCTCCCTGGTTTGATTTTACATGTTGTGCCTTGTTTCTATTTGTTATATACAGTATCTTGTATCACCATTCGGAACAATCCTTTGCAAATCTAGTTTCACTGTATAAAGAATACCCTCCCAGAAATATCAGGAATCATTAAGGGTAATGAGGCAATCCAATCATTAGAGGTTTTTTTTACTTCATTTAGAGCATGGGCTGAATTAGGATTTGAATATTAGGATTACACTTTAACTGATAGGAATATAAAGCAAATATTTCAGTGGAATTATGAATTAAACTATTTTACATCTCAAGAAACCATCAATAGAGACTTATCCTATCAAAGTTTACTTTGGGGGTCAGGTAGGGAGTGATGATGGGTTTGAACTTAGGAAATAAGATGAAATACTTAGGTATTTGTAGCAAGGAAAGCTGGCAAGCAACAAAACATGTCATAATGCAAAGACACCAACTTAGAACTTGCAGCAGATGCTGAGATTCAAGTAAGTAAGGGCAGAATTATGTCATGATTTCACCAATAGCATGCCATCATTTGTATATCATTGTGGCCAGTGTGAACATGAGGGTGTATAGAAGTGCAGTGATTCAAAAACACTGACTTAGTTGCAATGTCAAATAAAGTAGAGCAGATGAAGAAAGAAATTGACTCACTTCCTTCCCCCCCCCCCCCAAAAAAAAAAAAGTGCAAATCAAATACCAAAGTGATGCAAAGAAAATCTCTGGAAATACTTTTAAAACTGAGTACATTTTAAAGGCAACTGTGTTGTTTTTTTTTTCTCTTTCCTTTAAAAAACATTGCAATAGGAAAATATTTCTATTTCCTAGAGAAATACATCTAAATTGATTAGAGTACATTTTATAAAGCAGGCCACTGCTACTATAATAAAATGAAAGGGGGGACTTTGAATGTGAAAATTTTGACACAGCAGTTCCGTTTTCCGTATGAGCAGCTGTTGGAAAGAAAACATACTGGTGTGTGCCGATGTTCAGTAACAGTAATCAAATAGCTGTTCTACTGTAACAATGTTACTGTAAACACACACATGCACAAAGTCTGTGTTGTGCAGCATTGAGAAGATCCGGCAGTCTGGATCTACCAGAAGTTTGAAGAATAATTGGAAACAGAACACTGACAGAAATCTCAATAATGTGCCCCCAAATAATCATGGCGTAGGACACAATTATTAATAAAATAATCCTTTTTAAGATTTAAAAAAGCCAACCTTTTTACTTTCATCTCTGGTTTTCTGATTAGACATTGTAGTATGAAGAATATAATCATTTTATAGAACACTAAATGTGTATCAGCAGTTTCAGGAATAGCAAAGTAACATTAAGTCATACAGGGAGATATACAATGAAACACAAATAACATGGCAGTGTTTATATCTCTATTTGAATCCTGTTCCAACTATACTGGATTATGAAAAGGAGAAAAAAAATCCTCTGTGCCCGGAATAAAGCTAGATTTTAAGGGGATTACTGTAGTGAACAAAAGTGGGTTTAATTCCTCTAGCTGGATTTTGGTGTTCCTCCAGCTTAGATTGCCAAGTGACCAGAGGGGAAAACAAAACTGACCTAGAAGACATTTCATTTTTGTTTCAGGCTAGTTGCCAGAAAAAGAAGAAGAAATATTTTTCCCCATTTTGGTTATCTTCTGTTTAAAGCTATACCCTTCAAGAGAATAGATATGTTTTGCATCAAACTTGGCATCAGAATACTACCAGGTTCCATTCCCATGGCAGTCCCAAGCACCACCCTGGATGGCAAAAACTTTAGATGCATTACAAGTCCAGATGTCAACATTAAAGAACACTCTCTTCATAAAAGCAAAGGTAAAGGCATGTTAGGAAATGCTGGTATTAAACCTATCTGTATTTCCCCCCCCCCCCTGTTGTACATTAGATAGGATTAGATCTTTCTTCTTCAAATTCCAATGGATTGTAGGTTGGCCGGAAGGATTCCAGTGAATCTTTATTCTACAGTTTCTATCACATTGTTTATGCTAGCAGGTAATACTTCTTAAAGCATGACAAAAGGCTAGCTAATAAGTGTGACTTCATTTCAGTAGCCAAGAAATGGATTCAGATGGTAATCTTTCTTCTTCCTAAAGTTCTGGAGACTTGTTTTTCTAGTAGGTCTGGAGTGAGGAACAGACAGTTATTTATGGTCTCTGTGAAGAATCCTTTGAGATTATAGGTTTCTCTGGAATTCCAGTAAAACAGCAATCCACTGAATTAGTTAATACCATGAAACATCATATATTAAACCCTTTGTTCTAGTGTACGGTTAGTATTCTTTGTAAATGTTGGAATCCCTTTAACAGTTTACATTAAGACTGGCTCAGTGTCCCCTTTTTGTACCCCACTGGAATGGAGTCATACAAATATTTAAGTCAAATTGTATCCTGGTTGGATTTGCTTAACATGACTAATCTTCGTAACAGGTTTCACATTTAATATTTTACTAAGTTCTTACATATGCTAAACTATAAACTACTTAGGCTCCAATAACTAAATGGATGATGTAGTTCCTATTAATGCAGTTTACTTCATGATTCAGTGTTCATACAGAGCTATATGAACCATAGTTCATTTAACCATGTAGTACACACTTAAATTGTTTCTCCATTTCTTACTTTAATCTGGCCTGATTCATAAGACGCATTAAACCACAGTGTAGTTGTTTTAGTTTTTTGCTTATTAAATACAGTCATCATGATTTCTAAGGCTTAATGTATTGTAAAACCCATCCAGTTGTATATTCAATAAAGGATGGTTAAAAATTGGTTTACCATGCTGTGAAAATTCAGCTTCTTTATAATTCTGAATAAAATTAGGAAAGAAAAAAAGAATACAAAGGAAGAAATGATACCATAAATTAGATCATGTGAAAGTCATATTACCAGTAGAAACCAATGATATTTAGAACTGAGTATTAAATAATCGATAGTTTTTCAGAACATGATATGACCTGTTCCAACAGAGTAAATACTGCTGGAGGGGGAGGGAGGGGGCGGGGAAGGGAGGGAATTATTTGGGATCACATCAAGCCTTTTTTCTGAGTACAGAAAACATCAGGCCTGTCACGTTGTGTTTGAGATGTTCCTTTTTAAATTTTATTTACTTAAATCATCATTGTGCACTTGATCCCCTTTGTGCCTTCAGGATGTAACAGGCTCCCTATTCACTGCCAAACAGGTGTGGTTATGTTCCTGACAGCAAATAAGAATCCGAGGGAGTCACCTGTAATGTTAGCAAGGGAAAAAAATCTCCACCTGCAACCGCATTGTTATGGTGAAATATTAAAAAGAGAGAGAAAAGATGAGAGGTTGGCTAAATATACCAGAGCAGTGTAAATATTGGCCTGGTGCTTGTATTTTCTTTGTGCTATTAATTGTCCATTACCAAAGACTATTCAGTAAAAATTGAATGCAAGAGGTTTGTGCATGAACTTTTTCTACAATTCCCAACAAGAGTTCATTTCAATTTCCCAAGTAAATAAGCATTTTTATTGCAAAACAATAAAAATGCAAACACAATTTTACTACGTAGCAGTTAATATCTATTTTTCCATATCATATGAAAGAAGTGCTTCGTGCTATTCTCTGCTAGTTAGAATGTACCATTACTTGCCTAGAAACATCTTAAAATGATTCAGTTGAAATAGGTCCAGCAAGTATCCTCAGGAGATTGAAAATGAAGAGCTATGAACAGAAGTAGATATATTTATGATATGTTTAGATATGAAATAAGTGGATATGTTTAATCTTAAAAGTATGATAGAATAAAATATCTGTTAGTTTCTGCCATCTAAACATTGCCTCAAGGGAAAGCTCCATCTTTATTTCATTCAGGAAAGATTGAAATGGTTCTTCTTATTTATTTTTTTAGTATCTGACAGTTGTTACACTAAAAACAGAAATGACCTCTATCATCACAGAATACAAAGTGTGGAACAATTGTCTCAAGTTCTAGGACAGCAATTTTTGCTGGTGTTAGGAAATAGTAAGACTATTTGGAGAATGGAGTCAAAGATATAAAGAGATTTAGAGTTTCGATTGGTGGATAGTTACAAGATTAAACAACCTGTTG
This sequence comes from Myanophis thanlyinensis, assembly GCA_017656035.1. Taxonomy (NCBI): domain Eukaryota; kingdom Metazoa; phylum Chordata; class Lepidosauria; order Squamata; family Homalopsidae; genus Myanophis; species Myanophis thanlyinensis. The sequence goes on from JAEANM010002065.1 coordinate 15,709, forward strand.
ACAACATGCTTTAATTTAGACTTTGCTCTGAGCAGGAGAATGCAACTAATGGTCTAAACTACTCTTTCCAGTTCTATGATTCTAAGTATTAGTATACAGAAATGTACACAGCCAGTAATAAACAGAAATGTATACAGCCAGCTGGGTGCCATCCACTCTGACCCTCTCTCGATGTCTATATAAACAAATGCCCTTTATTTTACAATCCATAAATCCAAGAACACTGCAGTGAAATTTCTGATCCTGTCCACTCACCTTGTCCATTACCTTCCCATTCTTCTACTTCTCTCAGCCTTGCCAGCATAGTTATTTTCCTAGAACAATATCCATCTACATCAGATGCCCAAAGTATGTTAGTTTCTGCTATTTAATAATTGCCTCAAAGGAATACTCGGACTTCATTTTACCCAGGAGTGATTGATTGGTTCTGCTTATTTTTATTTATTTTGTGTATCCAAATTCTTAATTCAAAGATGTCTTTCTTCTTTATGCTCCTCTTTTAAAGACTTATATTATCACCAGAAAACAATTGCATTTAACTATCCCAATATTTATTGACATAGAAATATCCTTATTTTCATCATATGTTTGTCATTGTCTTTCTCCCTAGGATTAATCTCTTCAATTTTCCAAGATGTTAAAAATTCCTGAGCTGGAAGAGATGTCAAGTGGTTACTCAGATGAATTCAAAATATTATTATCATGATTTCCATATCATACAATTCATTAGTTTATTATACTTAAATCTGCTGTATGTATATCAACATCATCTCTGACCCATTTTTCCTTTAATGTGTCTCATGATTTCTAGTCCAGTATCTTAACCATTATCCTTTATGCCTGATTGTGATAACAGTCATGAACACAATGCCAGTGTAATGCAACAGTTAGAGTCATGCTATAGAAATAAGGAAAGTTAGGTTCAGATCTTGATTTGATCATGAAACTATCTGCATGGCTTAAACCTTTCAGTTTAATCTGCTGGAATTAAAAATTAACCTCAAGAGATACAGAACATACAATGCAGATATCAGGCCTAACCCAAGAATGATGTAACAATGCAGTCCAAAGTTCAGTTCTTTATTTATTTACACCATATAGAATCTTGCCAGATTAAACCTATACAGGTAGTCCTCAATTTACAACAGTCCGTTTAATGACTGAAGTCTGACTGAACAGCAGTGAAAAGAGTGACTTAATGACCTTTTTTCACACTTATGGTCATTTCAGCATCTCCATGGTCATGTGATCAAAATTCAGACACGTGGCAACTGGACTCATATTCATGATGGTTGCACTGTCTGTTTTGGGCTCATCTGATCAGCTTTTGTGACCTTCTGTCAAGCAAAGGCAATGGGGGAACCAGATTCACTTAACAACCTTGTTGATAATTTAACAGCTGCAGTGATTCACTTAACAACTGTGGCAAGAAAGGTCATACAATGAGCCAAAAGTCACTTAACAAATGTCTCACTTAGCCACGGAAATTTTGGGCTCAATTGTGATCATAAATCAAGGACTACCTTACTAGACTGGCCTATTGGATATACCCTGGGAGATTCTAGAGAATGTCTATCCTATATATCACCCTCTTCCATGATCCAGCTCTGGACTGTGTTGTTATCTTGTGTTGCCCCACTTCTTGGAATATGTCCCCTCCTTCCCAAGTACCTGATGTGTTACTGTAGTCCATGCCATTTGCCAACCTAAAGAGCTGGACAAGCCACTCTTTCCAGGGTACATTAAAGGTCAGTGGGAAACTCAAGGAACTGTAAGGAATTTGCCAATGGTTTATTACAAAAGCTGTATAGAATTGTCAGGTAACCACAATATTATCAAATAAAAACAAAACCTTATTTCATAAGCTTCTTTGCATAGAGTTACATAACTAGAGAAAAGCTTATTGCCAACAGTCTTCTCCATAACCAAGAAGTTTACACCTCAGATATGTCCATTATGGATAATCCTGACTTACTCTGCCACAATCAAAAACAAAAAGAAACAAACTATGCAGTGTTAAACAATAGGAAATAATCCTTTGGCAACTGTAGGAAGTGCTATATCTAGATCTGCATTTCCCATTATGTTGTTCTTTTGGTATGTTAGGACTACTAACCCTGAGAATTCAGTTAGTCACGTTATAGAAAACAAAAGAAAGGCCACACAAACTGAAGTCTTTTTTTTATCAGAAGGAACACCTTGCTGTTGGGACTGCAGAAGAAGAAAAATAAATAACCTGATGTCATTGACCAGTCAAAGGAATATAAGTCCCTAGCTGCATGTTCCATTATTACCCATGACTTATAAATTGACTCAAGAATAATTTGAGGCAAAGCATACACTCCCCCCTGAAACAAAAAGAGTGACTATGACTAGGCCAATCTGTAATACATAATCTAATTCATGTACATAGTTATTGCTACAGGTAGTCCTCACTTATGACCACAATTGAGCCCACATTTTCAGTTGTTGAGTGAGACATTTGTTAAGTGACTTTTGCCCTATTTTATGACTTTTTTGCCATGGTTGTTAAGTAAATCACCACAATTGATAAGTTAGTAACCTGGTTGTTAAGTGAATCTGGCTTCCCCATTGAGTTTGCTTGTCAGAAGGTCGCAAAAGGGGATCACATGGTCTTGGGACGTAGCAAGGGTCATAAATATGGATCAGTTGCCAAGCATCTGAATTTTGATCACATGATCATGGGAATGCTGCAAAGGTCATAACTGTGAAATGCAGTCATAAGCAATGGTGCTATTCAGCCTGATAGCACCAGTTCTAGCGAACTGGTAGTGGCAACGTTTGGCCCCCGCCCACCTGCCCCATACTGTCCTATATCTCCTTATTTTTTTTCTTTCTTGCTCACCTGAATCGTGCAGAACAGCTGTTTTGCGCACCTCTGCAGCCTTCCTACTCACCCGGGCTGCCTTTAGTAAGGAAAAACTTGCAATTTAGAAGCTGTGTGGCAGCAAAGCACACTCACACTGAACCGGTACTAAAACTGGTTGGATTTCACCACTGGTCATAAGTCATATTTTTCAGTGCCATTGTAACTTTGAATGTTCACTAAATGAACTGTAAGTTGAGGACTACCTCTATATTGCTGATTTTCTGGTTCTTCAAAATTATCTCAGAAAAATCAAGAGAGCTTAATATACTACATTCAAAATGGAGTATACTAAGATTGTGCTTGGAATGCTAGTTTTCCCCCTTCTGGTCTTCGGAAACTTCAGACCACTGGAAGTAATATGGTCTTGCAGGGGAAGAAATATTTTTAAGCCCTTCGTGTAGGGTGGGTCATTATTGCTAAAGAGATTTCTAACCAGGGGGCAAATTGTTCAAAATGAAGCAGATCTATATATAGCTGCAGCTCCTAAGGGGGTAAAGCCAAGGATGGCTGTTGTCTGACACAAATGCCTTGAAACGCTGACATAAACCTCAGTCACTTTCTTCATTAATCATTCAAACGTCTGTTTATGGTAAAAGAGAAACCTGACATCGAAGTAGCCTCTGGAAAGCTTTATTGCAATTATCTTAAAGTTCATCATGAGCTGATTCTTCCAAACAGACCAACACATCTCCCTGTAATTCATATTTCAAATGCCATTTAAATATTTTCCAGGTCTGAACTCACATAAAAGTCTAATATTATTTCAGATGCCAATTGTTCCACTGTTCACTGCATTAAGTTCTTCACTAAGAACAAAAGATTTGTTTTCTTAATGAAGAAAACAAACTGCCCTTTTCTGCTGTGGAGCCCAATATAACCATGGGTTATTTTTCTTTCCTTTTAAGTTTTTTATGAGAAGCCCATAGAGTGAACAAAGAAGAAAGGATTCTTGATTTATTGTATGGAATAGAGAATAGTGGCAAATGCCTATAAGTTCTACTTTTATACAGTGTGTTTTTTTCTTTGTTGTTGCTTTGTTTCTTTTGTTGTATTTTATTTTTATGCAGAGGGATATATAAATAGTTTAAATAAATGAATTAATGGAGGCATGCATCCCCTGAAAACGGCCACATGACCTTCTAACCTCTCCCTCTTTGATTATTTTGTGCTAGGCCCTGGGATAGAATTTTTCAAATACCTGCTATGTGTCTTTGGCAGGAAAGAGTATGTTGAGAGTATATGGTGTGCTTTAGATTATACTACTTCACAGCTTGCCTAATAGAACAGAGTAACAGACTTGAACAGACCTTCTAGTCCAACCCGTTGTTCATGCAGGAGACCCTTTACCATTTCACACAAGTGGCTATCCAGTCTCTTCTTAAAAGCTTCTAGTGATGAAGCACCCACCATGTCTGAAAGCAAGCTGTTCTACTGGTTAATTGTTCTCACTGTTAGGAAATTTCTCTTTAGTCGCTTCTCTCCTTCTTTAGTTTCCACCCCTTTTCTTTTTGCCTTGCCTTCCGATGCTTTAGGACAATCATGCTTGGAATAAAATTGGACTTTGGTTATCTTTGTGGGATGTTGGCCAAGACAAGCCTAATTGACCAATTCTACCTTTCTTGTTGGTAGAGAATGCTGCAGGTGGGAAGGTAGAACTAAGATTGGTAACCTAATCCACACTTCATCTTTTCCTAATTGACCAAACTCATGATGGGTAGATGGAAATAATATCTATAGGTCATCTGGGGATAGCCATATGATATGTAGATATGGAATATAGGAGGAGTTAATAGTAAAGACCATGTATTACCAAATGAAAGGCAAAAAAGGAAATTAGCTTGGTGGGGTTCCTATGAAATTAAGAGAAAAGAGGAGGATAAAAAAATTAATGAAGGTTGATAAATCATTAATGCCAGTGAAAATATAAGGAACAAAATGAAAGTAAGGAAAAGTGATTGGCCCATTTGAAGATGCAAGAAGAATGAATAGGAATGAAATTTTTTTAATGAGTAACTACTTAGGAGAATCTCTGCTTTGAATATATGGTTTAAATGAAATGTAGAAGCTACTTAAAAAAAGATGTAATATAGAGCATTAAAGAAGTGTGTGGAGTTAGGCTAACAAAAAGTATGAAAAGAGACCCTTGGTGGAAAGATGAACTGAAAAAAGATGTGTATGAGGAAAATCACTGATATGAGGATAATATTGCAAATCATTCGAGAACTATAACATACAAGGAGGATTAAAGATCTTAAAATGTGACCTTGTTATTGTTGGTTATGGTGAGTCAAGCATGGATTTTGGAAAAAAAAGTGAACACAGGAGAAGGTACAGGGTTAAGAATGAATGGATGATTATGAATGTGGTTTATATATATAACTAAATGACCAGAACAAAAAAGCATATTGATGTGACTTGGTTTTACAGAATGAATGAACTAGGATCAAATTATAAAAACCCAAAAGAAAGGGAAGATTGAGAAAGTTGTGGTTTACTGGAGTTAATAGCCTCAAAAAGAGATTTTTATATCAAATATTTTTCTTTGTGTGTTGGAAACATCAATACACATGGCTTGATCTTAATCATACAGTACTGCACTATATTTATACATAAGTGGGCTATGGTATTGAAATGGGTACTGCCTATTTATAACTATTCTTATTCCCCTCCACTCTTGTTGTCTTTCGGCTATTACTGTTTGAATCAATTAATATATTGATGGAAATAGGAAGTTGCATTCCCTCAAACATGTACTTAAGGTTTTTTCTGTATTATTATATAAAAATAATTAAATCAAGTAAGTAAACTCTCAGAATGAAGCTGTAGTATAGATCTGTACATTGTAGTCTGCAAAGTTTAAGTAATAAAGAAATTACTTAACTAGGGCCCAGAAACAGTCACAGAATAAAAGCTGACCAGATTTTTTTTAAATTAAAAGAGCGGTAGTATCTAAAGATGATCAATACTCTGTTTGAACAGCTTTTTAAAAATGAAAAGGAGCAAAAATGACAAATCTTGTGAAAATATTGTTTTTTGTAGATAAATCTCATTATATGAAATGGGAAAAGAGGAAGTTAAGAAGAGAAGAAGCAGAACCCTGACACCAAGTTTATGACTTGATATATTATGTGAACATAACTGGGACCCAAGCAATATGACAGGAAATTCATATAGCGAATTTTAGAGTTTGAATCTTGGGTTTGAATATACCAGTCTGAAAGGGGACATCTCACCTCAGGAAATTATTTCATACAGGTGTATTATAGAATTTCCTGAGGTGAGATATATAAAATATATATCCTGAGGAGAGATGTGTATATATATAAACTCCTGGAGGAGAGATAAAGCAGAGAGAGTGTTTCAGAGCCTGAAGTTCCTAAGTTAAGCTTGGCACAGGACCTTGAAATGCATCTGCCAACTTCTGGAAACTGCAATATTGTAAAGGCTGGACGTGCTGCACTGCTTCCCCAGTGGACACACGGGTGAGGACCTTGTTGTTTGAGAGGCAGAGTTTTCAGAGGAGACAATGGAAAATACTATGCTGTATCTCAGAAGCTGCTGGACAAGACTTGGCAGAGAGTACAATGTGGTCTAGGGACAGGATGAGCAGATGAAGCTTTGGGTGGGCCTCATGGTTGCTAGGGCCAACAAGATTATTTACTTTTATTTACAGAAGAGCTTAGAGGAGTAAAGTACATGGCTGGTTTGCTGATCCAAAACAGCATTTGATTCTAAGAATCCCTTCAGAGCTGAAATTAAACTGTTTCTTTATCCAAAATAATATTATTTTTTAAAAAACAAGCTTAAATGATCATGTTCCTAGAACAATATTTTGCTTTCAAAACAATACTTTGCTCCAGTCCAAATGCCTCATCTAGAAAAGAACTTTATTCTTAAAGAGTAAGAGCTGAAATTGAGCTGAAATATTTTAATTTTTAAAAAATACTTACATTTTTAAATCACTGCTTCCCCAAAAAAAGTGTTTTATAGTTTAAGATTGTTCCTCTGTGCTGAAACTGAAAACATTACTGTGTGAAAATAAAAAAAAAATAAAAAAAGGGGCTCGTGGAAGGGGCTCGCAACTTGGGTGTCCTCCTGGATGTACGGCTGTCGTTGGATGATCATATTGCATCCATCTCCAGGGGGGGCTTTTACCAGGTCCATAGGATCTCCCAGTTGCGGCCCTTTCTGGATGGGGCGCTCTTCGTACAGTCACTTCTGCCCTTGTGACCTCTCGTCTAGACTATGCCAATGCTCTCTACATGGGGCTCCCCTTGAAGAGCATCCGAAGGCTGCAGTTGGTGCAGAATGCGGTCACGCGGGTAATTGTGGGAGCTCCTTGGAGCTCCCATATTACACCTCTCCTGCGCAAGCTGCATTGGCTCCCTGTGGCCTTTCAGGTGCAATTCAAAGTGTTGGTGCTTCCCTTTAAAGCGCTCCATGGCTTGGGACCCAGGTACTTACGGGACCGCCTGTTGCCACCGTCAGCCTTCAACCAACCGGTGCATTCCCACAAGGCAGGCCTCCTCGGGATTCCATTTTTGGTACGGTGTCATCTGACAGCCCCGATGGTACGAGCCTTCTCTGTGGCTGCGCCCTCCCTGTGGAATGAATTGTCCCCGGAGATTCGGACCTTCTGGACCTTCCGACGTTCACTAAAAACCCACTTATTCCAGCAAGCCGGTCTGGCCTAATACCTAAGGGGTTTTAAAATTGTTTGAATTCTTCAAATTTTAAATTTTTAAATTTTGTGGTTTTTAATTTTATTTTGGCCAATCTATTTAATCTGTTTTAATTATACTTTAACTTTTGTCGATTTTGTTTATAGAAAGCTGTACACCGCCCCGAGACCTTCAGGAGAGGGGCGGTATACAAATTCTGTTATTAAATTATTAAATTAAATTAAAATATACTCCGTTTCTCATATTTTGTAGATGGCACAGGCAGATAAACCAGCAGAAAAGAGGAATATAAACATATACCTTTGAAGAAATATTGCTGGGATTTCTCAACATTTCATAGTGGGCTTAATAATGGAAAAAGAGTATACATCCTTGGTTTTATTAAGGAATGGGAAAAGGTAATTTATTAGATCTAAGTGTCCTATAAATCTGAATAGGGTTTTATACATTCATTCATTTATAAATGAGATTTTGTCCATTGCATCCAAGGTCCACGAAACCAAGGGCATATTCTAATGTCAAGTGTGGTCTGTGAGCTACCATATCTGACCTAATTAAATCCAGAAAACTACTGGATGGCTGTAAAGAAGTTCAGAAATCTGTCACTCATTGTCATCATCTACTGGTTGTCTGTATTTTTTGCAGCCCAGATGCAGAGGAAAAAAAAAAGTGTCACCTTCTCAACTGCATTGGCTTGGCTTAGGGAAAGAAAGTCTTTTTTCCAAATTTTAATGTAATGGGGTATCTTTTTCTTTATGGTGGCATTCAGAATGCTTGGGTTTTGTGGGAAGAAACAGAGCAAAGAACATACTATACTATGTGCAGCGTTTAGTAACATCCATATCACTATATTACATATGGAGAGGTCTCCATTAATCCAACAGTTTGCATATCCTTACAAAAGTTTATCCAGAATTGAATTATTTTACTTCTAAGATTCTTTCTTTCTTAGAACAGTGTCTTAGCTCTCTGGCCAGAAACCAAGGATAGATACCAAATGGTGCTTTCTCTTGCTCTTTCTTCCTTTTTATGAAATTGGCAGCTCCTCCAAACACATATCCAACCAACGCACAATGCATTAAAAAAAAAGAAAAAGAAAAGAAAGAAAAAGAAAAACAGACCATCTGTCTAAGTGCTTCCTAAAAATGAGAAGAGAAGAAAAACAACATTCAGAACGGGCAGTTGAATGAAACTCAGCCTGCCTGTGGACTTTCTCTGGTGATGCACACAAAGGACAGACATCATATCCCCGACTTAAAAAAAAAAAAAGTCCACCATCAGAATGAGATCAAGTTAATGGTTTTGAGTGGGATGGGTGACTTTCCTTAGCTGTACATGCACTCAGTTAATTAGCAGCTTTGGAAAATAGCCACACCAAAGATTGCCAGCTTGAGCCCCTTTGCTGGGGCGTTGGAGCCCTCTACTGGAAATCAAATGGCAGATTTTCCTCACCCTTGAAGTAGATATAGTACAGTAGTTCATGGCTCTCGCAGATAAGAGTTTGAGATTGATGAGCAACCGATGCAGTTTTGTAGATTTTAAGCAATATGGGCACACATATTAATACATATGTATGGTTGAGGTTCTAATGTATGTGTTGTTTATCAATACAGCCCTGATTCATGAAGGGCCTGTAGTCAACATAATAGGATTAAACCCCCAAGTTTAAAAAAAATAAAAGGACAAAGTCAACTGTAAAATATTGTTGATAACAACCATGAGTATCACAGAAAAGTAACTAATACAAATGCAGTATACTCCCCACTAACCATCATCAGGGAGATGATTGCTACAACCTATCCTCGGGCCTATTAGAAGATCCACAATGTTACAGATTTGGGGTCATATGCACCTCAAGAGGACCACTGTTCCACAGGGCAGGTGCAGCTACGAGAAGGCATGTCTCTTAGATTTCACTAGATGACTCTGCTTCATTCTGGAAGCTGAAGTATGCCAATTCATCCAGATCTTATTTGTTGGACATAACAACTTAACAGTAAAAAGTTGGTCCCATAGGAAAAATGGTTTCTTGAAGTACTTATATTATTTGGGTGTGGTCCTGGATATGCCATTGCTACCAAATTGTAGTCAATCGCCATGTACAAAAGTGATCTCTTCCAAATCAAGTCCATAGGCAGTTGAGACCTTGAGATAGTTAGTCATTTGTTGGCAATCTGCAAATGATGGCACTACAGCTGGGGTCCTCAAACTACGGCCTGCGGGACGCATGTGGCCCGTGGACCGCATTTACCTGGCCCGTGATGTCCAAGCCATTCCCCCCCTCTTTCCCCCCCTCTCCTCCAGCAGCCCATCCGCTCT
>JAEANM010002066.1:0-25596 GCA_017656035.1 Myanophis thanlyinensis
CAGGCGACATCGACCTGACGGCGGTATTCCAAGGAGGCCTGCCCTGTGGGAGCACACAGGTCGGTTGGAGGCTGAAGGTGGCAAAAGGCGGTCCCGTAAGTAACCCGGTCCCAAGCCTCAGTATTCCTCAGACTTTATCCTGACATCATCCCCAAGTGAATTTGGAAGCTCTTAATTAAAAAAATAGCTTTTGACAAATGATGGTGCCAACTTAAAATAATGTGTGCATGTGTGGTTTTTTTTATCAAAGTTGGTGGAAATTGGAGAAAATTGGACAAACGCTCAGTTAAATTTAAAGAATGCTAACTTAATTATGCCTAATGTGAATGGTCAAAGAAAGGAGGGACCAGATTAGTATTTTGGTGGCAGATACCTAAAAATGTCACAATGGAGATTAGAATAGATTGGGAAATTAAAAACTATTTTAGAAGAAAGCATTGTGTAACTGCCTCCATGCTGTTTTAAAGAAACCTGCATGGAAACCTGGATTGGAAGAGTCATTTAGAGACAACCTTGGTACAAGGACATCGTTGTCAGAGTCTGTAGCAGCAATCATATTCAGAAGCACACACAAGTAACTGTTTCAGCAGGATTCCAATATTTATAAGAAAATTCTCTTTATATACTGTATAATATAACATGAAGTAAATATACCTTACTAAAAGCAGGTTTTTCCAATATGGTAGCAAGTACAAGCAAACACAAATAGAGGAGAGGAGTTTTAGTTTCAGTTTTAGAGCTGCAGAGCTAAGCCACGCCCAGACTCCAGGCTGTTTCAGTCACCAATCATTTCCCATTGGCTGATCAGTTGCCATGTCTCTTTCAGTCTATGAACTCTCATACAATCTTTATCAGAACCTTGAGGATGGAGAAAAGAGTTCTGCAAATAAGCCATACCAATGTGAACATATTTTCCATTCATGAATTTTTGATATGATTTATAATAGTGACTAAGTAGAGTGGGTGGCTATATTAAATCTAATAATAAATAAAATGACATCCACAAATGTTGAGCTGTGTTTGGAAAATACGATTGAAAAGGCTGTTTCTATAATAGCTAACTGGAAGATAATAGTCCCTTGTTGCCTGATTATGTAAAAATAGAGCCAGTAATACATGAATGGTTTATTGCCAAATAAAGTATGCTGAACATTGCAAGTTAAGGGTCTTAGAAGCCCTTGCTCTTTATTATACTTCACTTTGTTTTATATGGCAATCTTTACAGAAGAGAGAAATATAAAATAAATGGTCAGGATAAAAGTAATGAATACAGATATGAAATAGATATTCTAAATCATAGGTGAAGTTAGAAATTAATACATAATTAAATCAAGAGCAAAAATAAAAATAACAGACATCCTATTCATTTCACTACTACTACACAATGTCTAGTTTGTTCAGTATCTGTGACAGAGAATGAGACTAATCCAGTCTCCATTTTGTAAAGGAAAATCCAGTCTCATTAGCGAACTAATTTGACTGGGTACAAATTAGAGAGATTCAAATTATTTGTTTCTATTTAGTCATGAACCTATTCCGTTCAACTTCCACATCATTCTGCTAATTAAATAAAGTTGCCGTTGAAAGTCATTATAACGCACAGAAAAAGATTAATAAATAACATGCCAAATAAATGAATTACATGAGGAAAGAAGACATCTTTTTACATCCACAGTATTCACTCTACTTGTTTATACTTGTCTATCTTTGCAAACTATTTGTGTTTCTACCATGTTTAAGCAGTTTCATACATTACATTTTGTTCTTTAAAAATCTCTTTTTGAGAATCTCATTAATTCCATCCAGCCGTGACTTTTTCAGTCTTTCCATGCCTCTCATTCTTTTTTCACAAGTCTGCTTTGTGATTTGATCCACTTTCATTCTGTCTATATGGCCAAACTATCTCTGTGTATTTATTTTATACCAATCGCTCACTTTTGTCTTCAATACATATTCATTCATTCTTCTCTTGTTTTACCATCCATACTTTCTGGCTAAACTATTCCTACTGTCCTCAACTTAGTTTGATATTTCTAACCTACCCCAGCCATGAAACAGAAGGCAATGGATGGAAACTAATCAAGGAGAGAAGCAACCTAGAACTAAGGAGAAATTTTCTGATAGTGAAAACAATAAACCAGTGGGGAAAGCAGCTTGCTTTCCAAAGTTGTGAGTGCTCCATTACAGGAGGCTTTTAAAAGGAGTCTGGATGAGTATTTCTCTGAAATGGTACAGGGCAGTGATGGCGAATCTTTTAGAGACGAGTGCCCAGACTGCAAGACTCACGCGAACATGCGCGCACAGTGGAGACATGAAGAACAGCTGACTGGCAGGAGGTGGGGCATCACACCACCAGCAGCTGTTCAAGAGGCACGAACTTTCGTGAACTTCTGTTTTGTCATTTGCAGGAAACTTCTGTTTCCCTGCAAAGGGTCAGTGAGAAATGCAATGGAGAAACGCAGTGGAGCTGAGCTGAGGTGACGGCACACATGCCCAATCACATAGTGATTCTGGGCAGTGGACATAATAATGCACTCCAAATATATAAAAACTATTCAAAAACAAACCAATTTATATTTAAAAGATAAAGCCTTCCAAATATTCTAAATACTACTACTGTTGGCACATCCAATTCTTACTGATATATATAACAAAGAGGATGGCAGCATGTTTTTATAAACAGCATTTTTTACTTTCTTTGGCAAACATACAGTACAATCCTCACAAAAGACCACATACTATAAACTCTTTTTTTCACCATTAACATTTCTTCAACCATTCCGTCATCTTTACTAAAGTGAACTAGGCAAGGTCATCTACCTTTGATCTTTCCTTTTTCCCTGTAAAAGCTAATTTTCTTGTTACTTTGATTAATACATTAATTTTCATATCCATGCTCCTGATTTGAATTCTCAGCCAACAATACGATATTATCTGTGTACAAAAGTGTAGACACAACTCATGTCCACAACCAACTTATCTCTCACATCACAACAAGCACTCCTTATTCTTTTATCAATAAATATAATAAACAGCCAAGGAGATATTCACACATACTTCTTTTCCTCCTATTCTGCAATCAATCATTTCCTGGGCATTCTATTTAATCTTTCACATTCTTTACTTCCATCTACACTAATCTTAGTACCTTCAGAACCAATTTTTCACCCTTATTCCATACTAAATCTATTCACTTTATATATGGCCAAACAGACAGTGGGCAGCTCAGTAAAAGAGTAAGACAAGCTGCACACTCTCACCTTATTTTATTCAGCCTATGTGCTGAATATACTGTATATTGAGTGAAGTAGAATTGGAAGAAAATGAGTGTTGTTTTAAAACTGGAGGAAGAAACATCAATAACTTCCACTAAGTTGTTGACATTGCTCTAGTAGCTAAAAATGCAAATGATTCTCAAGTCAAAGGACACTATGAAATACTAGGATTAAGATTAAACATAAAGAAGGCCAGAAAAATGATAATAGGTATAGCAATCTATTCTAGAATTGAGAATGAAGATATTGAAATGATGGATACCTTCTCCCTTATGGGTTCTATTATCAACAGCAAAGGAACAAGCAGTCAAGAAATACACCACAGATTATCACTCGGCGGAGTAGGGGAGACGTTGGAAAATATACTTGGAGGACCCACTGATATTTGCATTTTACTATACTAAATAGATATTCCTCTTGAAATTATGAACATAAATGATGGGTCCTTTCTCTATGCTACCCACTCTGAACCAGTGACAAGTCATGGCTGAATTCACTAAAATGTCTTATTCTAACTCCAGAATACCAAAATAATGTCTACAGTCATATAGTATGAACTGCACAAAGAAATAAAACCATATTTATGGGTCAGTGTGACTTGATTCTGCCAACATGCCAAGATAGAACTTAGTGTCCCATGATTATATAAATACTCAACCTTGTTTTAGCCCAACCTGGTATGTTGTATGAACCATACTAGTCCATACAAAGTTCACTTAATAGTTGCAAATCAATCTCCATCAATAATGTTATATAACTTGGGACATGGGACATTTTCAATCAGGGCACCTCCCATATTCAAGTATTTCTGACTGAGTAGCAAGTCACTAAGCAATATGTGAATCATTCTAGCCACCAATGATAAGAAGAAAAACATCTCTGCCTTAGCTCTAGCTGTTATATAGATTATATAGTCATATAATCAGTATGTGGGAGTCAGGAATGCAATGACCTGTTTTGAAAAGTGAAACACAGATAATTCTAGGAATTTCATTTCCACCTAGTTTTATTTTCAAATAGTAAATTCTACAGTGCTGTTACAGTAAGACCTTTTTTTTTAACCTTTTATTGCAACAGAAAACTTCCTGGTATGGGCCAACATATGTCATCAGTCCAAGGAATTTTATTTATAATACAATGAATCTCAGAAATCCAGAACAATTAGAGACTGAAAACCTTACTTAATTGTGCACCAACATCTCAGCAATACTTGCAAATGGAGAGGTTGACTAAAGACCAAACTAGTGAAGATGGTACAGATGTAAAGCTATGTTTCCATATTCAGTGATGATGATAAATCTAGACTATGGCTGATCATGTTCAATCAGGTCTCATCCTTCAAGTTAGGAGGTCTGTGAAAAATAAAAAAGAATTATATAGATAGACACTAGCAACACCTACCTAAGGATATTCTAAAGTAGGGATGTAAACTCAAGGCTTGTGGATCAGATCTGGCCCTTTAGGTAGTTAGATCTGGCCTGCAGGGCTGCCCAAGAACAGCAAAGGACTGGCCCACAGGACCTCAGCCTGGCCCAGGTCAATCAGGCACTGAGCTGCAATCTTGTGGCATCCATCCGGGCCAGATCATTGCCATGCTTAAATCCACAGTGCCAGCTCACTCCTGTCCCTTGGGCATTTACAGAAGGTGGTAAGTGCACAAGGCCTGGTGTCTCTGGGGACTGAATTCTGAGTGCTTCCCTTTCAACCAGGATACTAGCCCTCTCACATTTGCTGCCTCCTATGCACATGCCCAGGAGGCCAAGGCGGCACTACGGATCTAAGGATGGCCATTGTCTAGGTTGGATGAATGACACCAGGTTGCAGATCAGTGCTTGGATGGCCAGCCCAGTGGTGGCAGCAGGCTCCAGAATTACAGAATGCGTAAGCTAAGGGACCAGCAGACTGCAGCTGCATCCAGAAAACCATCAGCCCATGTACACAAAGGGCGGTGAGTGCAAGGTGGCTGATGGTTTCCAGATGCAGCCACCTGCCTCCTGCTTCACCTCACCTCGTCCTCTGGGTCGATCCTCCCGCCCACCACCCCATCTACTGGAGACCACTGGATTCCCTCCACAACCCTGACCTGCCCCCACAGATGCCTCCATGTGAGCAATGTCAAGCTGGCCATGCCCCCCAAGTCACACCCCTCCCCCTGGCCCTCAGAGGATAACCACAATGCTGATCTGGCCCTCTATGAAATTGAGTTTGAGACTCCTGTTCTAAAGCATACTTTATGATGCCTTAGAAATTGCACTCTTCTTGGAAGGTATTTCTGTTTTCTTTCCTTGGTTTACATGAGAAATCCTTTTGAATTTATCCTGGTGAAGGGGGTTGCAGCTGCTTTGGTTGTTTAGCATTACTGAGGATTTTTTCTTTCACTCCGAAGCAACTTTGTCTGCCCATACTTCCAAATTTGAAAAGATCCCATGTGAGGACCTCGTGCTGAGGTCTTCCCATGGAGAGATGTCTGTACAATGAAAGACAAGACAATTCACAAACCCTCTTGGCTATCTCTTAACTAAACACAGCTGCAAGGACTTTAGGTGGCATATAAGTGTAAAATAAAATTGAGTCCCCAATGGCCAATTTGAAAATCAACTACTCTATCACAGATCTCTCCTTTTCCATTAACTTCATTCTGAATCTTGAATCATTCATGAATAAGAAGAGATAAATATTTAAGGATGGATTGAGATGATCATACAGGTGTAACATGTAAAGTAGTGCATATTTGGAGATTTATTTTACACTTAAAGTGTTACATGCTGCTACTGTATATAGGAATCCTCACACACACAATGCCCAGTGTGGCTGCTTCCATTTTTTTATCTTGAGTACTGTAATATAAAATATGGAAAATATGTTTCTTTGAGACAGCTACAGTTATTGCTTTGTAAATGTGATTAATGTTGTTTACCATTTTTTTCCAGAAAAGACTTTTGCTAAGTCATGATTCTTGTTTCCTATGCTAAAGTTCTTTAATCACTACTAGCAAACTAGCCAATAAATCTGGAAGTTCTTCTCCTAGTAGCTACTTTGGAATGTATATATATGTAGCAGTGGACTCCACTTAATCATTTACAGTTATTACAGTGCTGCTGATTGTATACCAGTTGTATTAGCAATCTTGTCATCTGGCTTTGTTATGTTTTTCCATTTGCTCGAAATGAAATTTCACACTTTAGTCCTAAGCGCACTTTTCTGGTTAGTAGCTGCCTTGAACACAGTGCAACATAATTTTCCATATGCATGCATGTGATTGCTTTATAAATTTAATTTAATTTTCTTACCTCATTTTCATATGTATTAGGCAACCAACCTAACCAACCAAGATATCTAACTGAGACTGGAGCAATAGCTAGATAGTGGACAGGGAAAAAAGCTCAGAAGAGACCTTCCTCAGTTTCTCCAGGTGTAAAAAGGAGATGGGGAGTGAATTGTCCTTCAGACTTGCAAGATTGATGTCAGCTTTACTAGGTAGAACAGATAGAAAACATAAACAAATGAGCTAGTGATATTTTATTGTAAAACTAGATTAGAAATTAGCCTCTAATGATTAACATCTTATCAATAAAGTCACTATTTAACCCAAGGGGTTTTGTAACATCATTCTGCTACATATCCTATTTCCAAAATCTTATCCTCTTAGCATCAGATCGTTCTTCTGATATTTACACTGAACATAAATAAAATTACTTCTAACTCTGAATAGTCAAGCATACCTGAAGCTCCACTCTTGAGATGTCTTTCATATTTCCCAAACTTCTTTCTAAAAAACTTTTAAGAAGAACACAGCTACAGTTCATCTCTTCTACCCATATTTTGAAAACTTCTTTGTCTTGAGATCTAGGAGACTCTTAAAAGTTGTAGTAGGCCCCCAAAGATAAAATCACAACTTCCTCTCTAAGAGATCCTCCCATTCCTGCTTCACAATGAGGTCAGTTCAAAGGCCAGGCATGTCAGGGGCTCAGGAAAGTCAGCTTGGCTGCTTCACTAAAGGAAAACTTCCCCTTCTCTTCGTATGATTTATGCTCAAGGGAGGCAGTTTCTAATCTTCCCAGCTAAATGGCATCCAGGTACGGTATCTGTGTTTGCACCAATAAAAGTAGCTGCAGAATTACAGTTATTGTGTAATTATGCCAATCTTTATCTCCCCCACTAAGAGACTTTGGGGGGGGGAGAGATTCAGCATGGTGGCATTTTTATTAGCATATGCGCTACAAGCAGAGTTCTTAAGGATTGTCAATTATTTTGTTTGGAACAATATTCAAAGTGGTGGAAGAAAGAAAAGAAGCAGGATAGCTTTGCTTGAGAGGAGGCCAGACTAAGTCCCCTATTGAAATAATCACTGTTATTTTGTGCTGATTTGCTAAGTGGGGAGGGGAGGGGTGTAATCATTGTAATCCACATGGAATCCTGACTGAAATCTCTCTTTTAATACCCTGATATCCCAGTGGAGAAAAAGGTCTTCTGTTCTTCCACCCTCAGTTCTGTGTAATTTCTATTTTAAGTTTATTTGGGGGGTGTTTTTCAATGCAAATTATTGTTGCAACGTAGGAGAGGGGGCTTAGATTGATTTTATTACATTATGTTTTTAATATTTTAAATTTATATGGCCACCATTCTCATATGCATGAATCCAGGCAATGGACAGTTAAATCCAGATTAAAAACAAGCAAAACTAAACACAACAGAAATATCATAATCCCATAACACATCTCTTTATCAATCTGCAGTCTATCTCATCTGCAAACCTTTAGGGGATCTCCCTCAAAATGTTTTCCTTGAGAAGTAGGAAGGGTGAAGACCACCAAAGAGAGAACATATTTTCACATACCTCTATTAACCCTATTTAACTCTCAATTTCAACATCTGAAGCTCTGAAGGGATCTCGTTCTTGATGTTCTCCATTGGGTTCAGATGGAAGTGTGAGAAGACAGAAGGTTTATGGACACATCAGAGAGGACATTCCCATTATTTCCTGGTCGGAAGTACTCAAGTAAGAAAGCCAAATGAAAATTAAAAGTTATTGGAAATATGTCTATGCCATAGGAAAGAAGAAAACCATATAATGGTGTAATGATTAGGGCAGTTGTCTAGAAACCAGAAGACCATGAGTTCTAGTCCCTCCTTAAGTGAAAAGCCATCAGGTGATCACTCTCTGTCTGGCCTAGTAAGAAGGTAATAGTAAGTCTCTTAGAAACATCTTACCAAGGAAACCTCAGGGATTGTTCCAGGTGGTCGTTACACGTCAATATTAACTGGAAGGCACAAAAAGAGAGAGAGAAGGAAGTCATTAGAACACACATATTTTGACCTTCATGAATAACACATACATGAAAAAAATTACCAAGATTTTCTTCATTTCTGAAAAGGACTTATCTTTCAACATGTGGAATGAAAACTGGTTGGGGGAGGTCTGCAAGAAAATGTCATTGCCATGTCACAAAACAAGCTGCTCTAATGTGGAAATTGACATACAAAACTCCCCCCTGGATTCCCCTTTCATTACCTGGATTCCTGATATGAAAACAGAAAGCCCTACTATGCAAATAGTGTGGGATATAGTTATACAAACAGATACCATAGGAAAAGAGGGGAAATGTTTAGCCTTGCTTTTAATTATGTACATTGAAGGATGCATTTGTTTTATTCAATCTGATGCTGTAATCTTACTTCAATAACAATTGTACCAATAAAGTCAGATTCAAGTCTCGGTTGCAAGCATAGCAACAATTGATTCTTCCAAGCCTTCTGTCAATAAAACATTTTCACTCTATGTGATCTCATACAAAGAAGGGATAATTTAATAAAAGACTAAAATGCTGCTTAAGTCACTGGCCTGTTCCCAGCAATCTAAGCAACCGACTAAGCAAGGCAAAAGAAATTGTTTTCTACCTGCAAAATAAAAATACAGATCATATTGTGATTTACTCTTCACCAGCCTATCATTCTTAAAACATAGGATTTATTTTAGTTATTTCTCTATAATTTTTGACTATTTCCAAAGCATCCCCCTTGATTACACTTGATTTTTTTTTTCAATTGACTATCTGCCATTCAAATGAATGAATATTCAGGAAGGAATTTTTTTTTTTTGGCTCAACTGTGTGTGACATCCACTTTGAAGATTTGCAATGTTACAGGAACTTCATAACCAATTGAACTGGCAGAGTTCCATATACTACAACCTGGAATTTCATAGTAACATCACTATGCTTTACTGGGTTTTCAGAAAGATAATGCACAGATGAATGGCTATGCATCACAAGGCATGCAAAACAAAACATTTTACACCAAAGAGACATTGAAGACCTGTTGCCACTTCAGATATTGATTGTAAAAATTCTCAGTTCAAGCAGACCTGGAATAAGTTCAAGTAGACCTGGATTACTAAGGAAAATAAGCACATGTTTAGGGCATCAAAAGAAGAAAGCATCACAGAGTTTTTCCCCCCACTTAGTTATCATGCCCTTAATTCTTTCACTGTCACATGTCTTGGTAAAGGTAGATATTCCTTCAAGTGAATGAAATTTCTCTTGGTAACTTCATGGGCAAAGCCATATCAAGGCTTTGGTCACAACATGGAAGAACTTTGCCATTGTAGTTTGGAATTGGGGTCAACTGGTAGATCCCAGAGTGATTTGCAATAGATTGGGAGAGACAAGTCTTACTGTTCAACTCTGTAAGTAAACCAAAGTCAAGGATACTCTCAGTCAAGGTTAGCCTGCTCAGATCAGTTCTGTGTCAAATTTATAAATGGGAATACCAATAATTTGCTCTTATAAAGAAAGCAAGCTTATAGTGGAACCTCTAGAATGGGAGAATTGCCATCTTTAATTTTTGATGGGGTTGCGTTCCTTCAAGTAAAGTTAGTGTGCTGTTTGAGGGACCTTCTGGAGTTCCAGCTCCTGCTCAAGGAGTAAGTGACACCCACTGCTAGGGTTCCTTTGTACAAATTGATCTTGTGTGCCAATTGCAACTATTCCTAACCCAGGAGGCCTTAGTCACTTCCAATTTGGACACTTGCAATGTCCTGCTATGATGCTCTTGAAGACCATCCAGGAATTTCAACTGGTCCAGGATGCAGCAATGCATGACGTTCTGGGTACTCCACGGGGTGTCAGTAATACACTACTGCTGAGTGAACTACACTGGCTTCCAACACTTCCCTCCTTCCAATAAAAACACAGAGAGAGACAGACAGACAGACAGACAGAAACAAACACACACACACACACACACATGTAAATTAATTCTAGCTTTGAAGCACAGGTGTATATTTCAACCAGAGATGTCCTTAGCATTTTCTTAAGCTCGCTAAAAGATGACAAAAGCCTGTTACTGTTACAGATTCATTCTTGGTTGGCTTTGAACACAGGATTTCAATCTGGAATAAAGTCACTGAAAAGTGAGGTGGATGGAAAGGGGATACCTGAGTCTCTGAGGCAGGTGCAAAAGGCTGAGTTTTCATTTCCCCCCTTTTAGATCCTCGAAGATCAATTTTTAGAATGAGTTTCATTTCCTTTTTTTAATTAAAGTTTTCAAAGTGTGCTGAGAGGTCAGACAGAAAAACCCAATGAAAGGGGAATTGGCCAGCTGTAGTTAAAATGGATCTTTGTGGACGGGGAATATGCTTGTTATACACCATTTACTCTCAGCAGCCAGAAGCCTTTCTCCAAAGGGTCACACAGCTAGAAGAAAAATAATTTGCACTTATAAAAAGAGTTCCCCAAAAAATTGTTTTCTTTCCAAAATGTAACAAAAATGATTGCCAAACCCAGCCAGCCATGTTGCTTTGTGGAGACTAAATTTAGCCTGTCTGATTCCACTATGGGTCCAGTGACTCAGTGAGATTAGATCTAATATGTTCCATTTAAAAGTCCACATTGTCCATTAAAGCAATCAGTTCAGATTGCTTTTCTATGTTTAAAATGACCACCTATAACTTTAATTACACTTGTCTCCATTGCTTAATGTGTGACTAAGGAGTAAGTGAAAGCCAGAAATGAAAGACAAAAATTCTACATGTCACCAAATGTACCAAATGTCCTTTTCCAAGAGGCAATTGGACTTTCTTGAAGTCCAAGATAGTCCAGTTGTGTTTTGGAAAAGCACCTTTGAGACAGCCATGACATGGATGATTGGGAATCTCCATAGACTTTTGGTCAGATGTTCTGGAACTCTGTCTAATGTACCAACTTGACCTTCAGCATGGTGTGAGAAAGGTCATAAACTTAGATATGTCTCTTACCACCAACCACAAGGTTAACAGGAAGGGTCACTGTTTGTTGTGACTCACGAGCTGCCAGCTGCCAGCAAACTCTGGCAGCTAGCAAACTCTGGCAGTGAGGAGGTTGTGGAGGACCTTGGGCCAGTCCTGGAGTTGGCTCTGATGGGTGCTGTGCATCAGAGGCAGAGATGGGGCCAGGGCCCTCCAACAGTTATCAGCTATTTTGAGATCAGTGGGGAAGAAGAACAGCTGGAGCTGTTTCAGTTGCGCGTATGTGCACAGCTGTCAGGAGAAGGGAACAACTAAGGAGCAGGGGTTGATTTGGAAGTAAAGCACAAGTGGATGCTGAATGGCCCCTCCCATAGGGAATAAATAGGAGTGAAAGGGGAGTGGTGTTTGTAGGAGACAATTAGTTCGCTCATTATTGTAAAGATTTGCTTATCTGAGTTTGTGTCGTACAGAGACTCCAGAGCTCAGACTCCAGCCTGGCAACTATCCAAGGATTGATAAGGTCTGCTTTTTGCAATAAAATCTTGAAAGGTTACCACCGGGATTTTTCTGGATGTGGATGAGAAGAATGCATAGTAACCAAATAAAGAGGGTTTTTTTCAGGACCAAAAACCTATTTTGTGCTTCTGTTATGCCTGGATCAGAACATTGTTACAGCAATAGGACAGGGTTGTCTATACAGCAAGGGTCCCTAACCCCCTGGGTCATGGCCCAATACTGGGTTGCTGCCTGTTGGGAAGTGGGTCACACAAGCGGCAGGAAAGTGCACAAGTGTGCAAAGCTTTATTTGCGCAAGCAACAGGCACACACATATGACACCATTCCCTCTCACTCCACATCCCTGCTACCAGTCCACAGGTTGGGGACTGTTATTACACAGCATTTGTTTTAAAACAATATTCCTCTCAACCCAACTATAGTTCAAGGGAAATATTATTTCTGCTTTTACTCATAGAGTAAATTGTTCAGTGAAAGCCTTTCCTCTGGGACTTCAGTTCAAGAATTTGAATGATTGAATATGACAAATATATTTTCACCAGCTTATAATTCTGCCTTCATTACATTACATTACATTACATTACATTACATTACATTACATTACATTACATTTTATTTAATGTGGTTTTTTTTTTTAAAAAAAATTATTTTTACTCCCTTGGAGGGTTACTCATCGATGAGAACTCAACCCCATAAACAAGTGATTGGAAAAGGGGGACGGAGAATTTTTCACATTTCTGCCAGCTTTTTCCTTTTAACTTTCCAAGCACAGCCTAACAGAATACATCCAAACTTCGGAAGTATCTCAGTACATTTCCATTGCAGCCTATAGCTTCACTTCTGTGACATTATTTGAACCCATAGAGATCTGCTGGGGTGGCCAATCCTACATATTACTTTTAAAATGAAGCTTAAAAGTCCCAAGAAACGAAAGAAGCAAAATATTTTACCCTGCCTCATGATAGCAATTTACATGCTGGGGATGTTCCAGATGACAACCCACACAATTGTGCTGTAATTCACAATGCGCTGTTGCCATAGAAATTTCTAGCTGTTCTATGCAATGCAGTCTATTCTTAGAGGCAACCCACGCGCTTCACTTATGATGGGGTTCAACTAAACCCTGAATACATGATATCTTGCTTACTGAATGTAACGAACAGATGGGCAGCATATTGTGCTATAAACTGATTTTGACAGTATTCAGAAGTTACCACTGAAACTAAGGTACGGAACTAAGGTATGGGTGTACTATTCAGACCTGTGACATTCTGAATTACAAAGTAAGAGAATGCTACTGGCTCTGCATATCAGGTTATTATCCTAAAACAGAGAACTGAGACTGAATTAAATCCATTTGTAGCTTTTTTACTGATTAGGTATTGTTTTAATCTTTGGCTCATTTTTTTAAGTATATATCGTTACCTATTTGTACCAGTTACTGACTGAATACAGGTAGTTCTCGACTTACTATTGCAATTGAACCCAAAACCTCTGTTGTTAAGTGAGACATTTGTTAATTTTGCCCCATTTTATGAGCTTTCTTGCCACAGTTGTTAAGTGAATCACTACAGTTGTTAAGTTAGTAACACGGTTGTTAAGTGAATCTGGCTTCCCCATTGACTTTGCTTGTCAGACAGTCACAAAAAGTGATCATGTGAACTGCAGCCATCATAAATGTGAGTCAGTTGCCAAGCATCTGAATTTTGAGACCATGGGGATGCTGCAATGGCATAAGTGTGAAAAATATTGTTTATATTGTTTTTGTTTATGTTATGTTGTCTATTATTAAAATAAATAATTTTTTTTTTAAAAAGTATGAAAAATGGTCATGAAGCACTTTTTCAGTGACGTTCTAACCTTGAATAGTCACTAAATGAATTGTTGCAAGTGGAGGACTACTCATACATTGTCTGTTCATCTTCCACAGGCTGAAAAATCCCTCCCAGCCAGCCAATAGGAAGCTGTTTCATCTTTTATTACGACATCATCATCCGGGGACCGCAAACTCCCTGGCTTTCCCACCTTTTCATTCTATTGGAAGAGGTGTTTGGTTTTTTGGGGGGATGCAGGAAACCGCAACACCAATTACACCTCCCACCATTGACATTGTCAAGTCACCATGCCACATAGAAAAATCAGAAGATGTTCTCAAGCACTCTGAGAATAAGGAAAAACAAAACAAGATCCTCTGTGATAGGAAAAGAAAATAACGGAGAACCTGCAAGGCATTTTATACACTCAACATTAACACCAGCTGGTGCCTTGTGGCTCATCTTGAATAGAATATTTTCCTGACACCTGAAGGGAGCATGGAAGGAAGCAAAATTGACCAATGCACCATCTCTGTGGCCAGATTCCTTCATGAATAGAGTTGACAATGAAACAATCATGCTGAGTGGTTTATTATGTAGAGCGATCAGTTAGACTGATGCTTTTCATTTATGGAATATAATTCTGACCATTCTTTCCAAAAGGTTGGACTCCTGCCCTACTCTTGTTTACTGGGCTATTGGTGCTTAATAGACAAGAATCAATGGGAAGAAAGCTTACACTGACATTGAATTGAATAGATGGGGGGAAGGGAATTAAACATTTTCTCTCCGGGACTATCCTGCTTTTCAAAAAGTCCTGTCTACAGGGCAACAACATGTAAATCAATGGATTCCAGTCCCATTTGGCAGTAATTGACATTAATTCTTTCCCCCACAAAATGTAGGTGACAAGATCATATTATGAAATATTTGTAGGCATGAGATACACTAACCCTGTGCATCCCCATCTGTTTACATAAAATCAATAACTGTGGCGATAATGGCTCAATTCCTGACTTTGAAATCTTTCTTGGATACATTTGAGTGGATTTTTTTTTTCTTGAAGCTCAGTAAATAACCTATTTTTCTAATTGCTATCCTTCCACCAATTAATCCATGTTCTCCCATGCTCTCTCTCTCTCTCTATCTCTCCTCCCTCCCTCCCTCCCCTCCTCTCTCTCTGATAAATTACTTATAAATTCCTCTTTTTTTCACATTTTCCACCATGAGAAAACAGTAACATGATGTGAAATCCAAATTATGATGCCTCTATGATGGACAATTAGCTATTCTCAACAAGTGGATTTTATTAAAAGGTACTTACTAAACATAATGCAAAAAGGTAAACAATTATTTGGATCAATATTTTTTTAAAAAAATAAGCATCTTGGCTAGGCAAACTAATAACAAATTTGTATTCAGGATATTCCATTTATGTGTATTGAAAAGAGTATTGTTTTTAATTTCATCTCACCCACCCCATGGTTCATTCCCAACAATTAACAAAACATTTTCCTGATATATATGTCCAAAAATAACCATTATATTTATTGTACAGTTAATTTGATTGAGGGGGGAGGTTTCCCTCAAAAACAATTATTTTCTGCCTTAATATACGGGAATCCCTCGAATTACAGCTCATTTAGTGACGGTTTGGAGTTACAACAGCACTGAAAAAAAGTGACTCGTGACCGTTTTTCACACCATTACAGCATTTGACCACCTGATCAAAATTCAGCTGTTTGGAAACTGACTCATACTTATGATGGTTGCAGTGTCCTGGGGACATGTAATCCCCTTTTGACAAGCAAAATCAATGGAGAAACCAGATTCGCTTAACAACCATGTTATTAACTTAACAACTGCAGTGATTCACTGTGGCAAGAGAGATCATAAAACGAGGCAAAACTCACTTAACAAATATTTCACTTAACAACAAAGGTTTGGGGCTCAATTGTGGTTGTAAGTCGATGACTACCCACAGTCCAAAAAAATCTGCAATCCAATGGTCATAATGTGGTTCAAAGGTAAACATGCACGTCCATAACAGTAGCTGGCTATTAAAAGCACTCCTTTATCGCAGTTTCAACCCCAGGCATGTCAGCCCCATAGGAACTGCTCATCTCTCATTCTGATGCCAGCCAAGCCTGTAATGGGCCTTGAAGTTAAGCAATCTGTTGGCTTTCAAATCACTGCATTTCTGTTGTCATTTCTGGGGAAATCTCTTTCCCAAAACTTGAAACTTGAAACTTGTGTTGAAATAGATTTTGGGGCATTTTAATGAATGCCTCAATGTTTGATTTAGCCCCTCCATCGTTAGAACTGGGAGATGGACAGGTGAAAAAAAAATATCAACAGAGCTGTATTAATCTACTCAGAAAGAGATGGAAAGGAGTGGGGGGAGAAAGGGAGGGGGGTTGTGCTTGGATTGCAATTTCAAATCCCCTTTTGACCACAGTCCCCTATTTGAAATACTTACAAAATAGTTTCCAGTGACCACAGTGTGAGCAAAGCACTAATGGGCTAAATCAACCAATGCCCTCATATAAAATGAAACACATCCAACGGACAAGAGATTGGGGGAACCCATGCTTATGATTCACTCCTGGAGATGAAAAGCCATTGATGTAAACAAATTGTTTATGGTCTGTTAAAGGATATCCAAACCAATGGAGGGAAGCAGATGTAATTCCAGACCAGCTCTCAATCTTGCAGAAAAACTCTGCTAGGTCTCCTTCTGCACCACTCATCAATTATTCATTGCAGGAAAGTCACACGGCTCTGCACTCCTTGCAATTTCTTAGAAATTCTATACAAAGATGAGAAGGTCTAAAAGCAATCGCATATTTCTCACATACCCCTGTAATGTGTGTGTGTGTGTGTGTGTGTCCCCATGTCTGCGTGTGCACGTGTTGGGCAGAAATTGCTTTCAAAAACATTGACTTTGGTTAAATGATACGTGACATATCATCTTTTAAGCGGGGTGCATGTGTGGAGTCAGATGGATCTAAATATAACTTCTTGGATTAGCCCAGCACTTCTACTACTATGTCTTTTCTTGCTGTCTTCCCCTTTCAAAATGAGCATTCAATGTTACAATTTTGTAAAGCGTATTCAATCAAGTGTACAAAACTGATGTCAGGCTGATGTATTTAAATTGCCTTCATATTTTTAAAATCTGTATCTAAACCCGATTGTTGTTGTTATTTCTTGTTTTTTAAATGATAGGTCTAATTGAAAGGATAACATTGTCAGGGTAGGACTTCAAAACAGAATCTAAGACTCTACTCATCAATAGAAGCAAGAAAATCCCTAAACGTATCATGGCTGGCTTATCACTTATTCAGGTGAATGAAATAATACACATCACTATTTTAAGATAATTAAAGACACCGTTGAAAGGTTAATAAAATAAATAAGAGAATCTGCAAAACAGACCACTATAATATGAAAAGTGTGTTGAGCCAGCCACAATTCAATGTGAATTTGCAATTTGATTCTGAATCAAATTAAGTTAGAGAGTTGATTTAGTTCAAACTTGCCATACAAATTATCCAATCAATTTGATTCAAAGGCATTTGTTCTAGCTTTCTGGCATTTTTTCCAGTATGATTCTATTCTGGTAATTATTTATTTATAAATAAATTTTATAAAATTTTTCACCTTGTGAAAAAATGCCATGCTCAAAAAAAATCCTATCAATGGAAGGAATAGGGAAAAAATGTTTGGAATTCTTCACATTTCTACTCCCAGATAGGCTCCTAGTATCATGAAGTATGGAATTACTTTTAACAGCTAACTAGCTAAGATTAAATTTCAGTATGAAGAGAAGCAAGAGAAACCAAATCTCTATATGCTTAGGCCTGAAATTTGCAGCACAATCTCTGATACTTTTATTGTATGAAACATGACTTCTTTTATTTTTGCATTCAGTAACCCATTTGCTGTTCTGGTTGAAAGAATCCATATGATGCTCTTAGCTATAAGATGTCCTTGAATTGACCTCAACTCCTGATGATTACAAGGACATGGTCATCATGCTATCTTCTTAGCAGCAGCAGCAGCAGAGAAGGGCTTTGGTTTTGCACTTTTCTGAAATGTCTTTTCAACTTACTAGTCTACTCTAAAAACTCTGGAACTCCTTAATGGTGTCCTACCCAAAGACTAACAAGGACTGACCCCAAAATTCATGACGAACTTTTGATACCATGTTACTGGTATCATGCTATAAAAGATTTTCCCTGGATGTTTCCTTGCTTTTAGCTTCTGGAGCACTTTTTTCTTACAATTTAGGTTGGCATCTGGAAATAAGTCCCTGAGAAATTTTGTATATAACAGAGGGGGAAAAAGAACTTATAATTTGTGGCTTTGATGATTAGACAGGATAGATGATAAAATGAAGAGAGTTATGTCATAGTTATATAATAAGAGAAAAATTTATAATTATACTTATAATTGCTGTAAAGAAGATCAGAAGCCCCCTTTTGTATCTTTTCTCTTTATTTTTTGATTTCTCTTCTACTTTTGGACTTAGTATCATCTCCCTCACTTAGTCCTTGGTGATCTGATCAATGACTTATTAGTTTTTGTAAATTATGTTTGACCGTATTGCTTATTAGAGAGACACTCTGTCTGACTCCTCTGATAAGTCCTCAACAATGTGGCTGAATCTCTGGCATAGTTTTCATCATCCTAGGAGCATGAAAGCTCTACAAACAAATCAAAGTAATTCCTCATTGGGAATTTATTATTATCCAAAATTCTTGCCTTAGCTTCCAGCACAACATTAAGTTGACATAGCCATCTACTGTACACTTTCTTAGTGGGACTCACCCATTTTCAAAACTCCAATTTATTATACTAAACAGGAAGCTTAAGGTGGAAGAGCATTTCCCAAAAAATAACCTCTTGTTTACGTCCCTTGCAAGGGGTGGAATAAAAGCATGATGAAGTGACTCAGGAGGCAGTCAAGGGTCTGATACCAAGTCCATTTCTGTGCACACATAATGCTTCAGAGCAGGCAGCTGGCAAACACCCCTATGAATGCATTTGTATTTTAAAACTATTCCTAACCATTTAACTTCACATCTGCAGAATCATAGCAGCACCTGTCAGCTGGCTGAGGAAAGATTTTAATTATTCCAGAGAGAAAATTGGGGATTAAACTGGATGCAAAATCCACATGGATATCTCACAAACTATTGCAGGAGCAGCAGGAGGAGGCGGGAAATGTCCTTTTGCAGAATCTTTCTGGGGGGGGAAAAAGATTAGATTTTGTGATTCAAGGTAATATTTCCCTATTTTCTATTTCTCCCTGGAGGAGGAAAAGATATGTGTGCACATGTTTGCAAATACGAGAATTGGTCCCACACTGGCACTAGATTTCTTCAGAACTAATTCAATGGTCACTTACGTTGAGGGAATCCTGATTACTTTATTTATTTCACTTAAATGCAGAGTTGAAAGCCAGTTAACTATGATTCCCAATTGATGTTCTAGCTAAACAATTTTCATGGTTAAATCTGTTTTCCATGAAGAAGAACACCCAATAAAGTGTCTGAAAAACATTGTTTGTGAGGAACAGTTAAAGTAGTTGGCTTATTTAACTCGCAAAGGGGGAAATAGGAACTATGAACATCAAAAATCAGAAGATGAAACTATTTTCTTCAAACATTGAGAGCAGACAATGAACCAGGAAGCAATAGACTAATAATATGTCAGCTTTGCAAAGTCATCCAGGCAAGAAGAACACCCAGAAGCACTAGCTCTACATTTATTGTAGGTTTATATAAATAGATTCTTGCAATTTAGAAAGTACATTATTCAACCCTTGCCTTTACAGTCCAAGAAACCAGGGAGAGTCCCTTCAGAAGCATTTGCCATGCCCCTATTCCTTTAACCAATTCATCTGCCATTTGTCTGGTCATTGACTAGTCTGCAGCTCTTCCTCTTATCTCCCAAGGTTATTCTCACACACCTTTACATAATATAAGAAAGGAGATTCAAATAATGGGTCAATAATCTCCTAATAATAAGAGCTTTCCTACCCCGGTTTTGCTCTACCAGTACTGACACAGATAACTGTTCTATGAAACACAAACTAGGATCTATCATATGGAAAGTGAAGTCTAAATACCTTAATGAATATGTGTTCAGACTTAACTGGTCAGACAAAATTCAAATCAAATCACTAGACATTGCAGTCCAACACATGCAAAGAAGCTCAAGATATGTTCTTTTTAATGGGACTCAACATTAAAATGTGAATTTTAAATAGAGCATCCTTCACCCAAATTTGAAATGCAGGTTAATGATGGTGAGTCACTCTGCATTCTCTAGATTTTCTATATTCTGTATAAGTTCATAATAGGAGGACTCTACACAATCTGAATTAATACTTACACTTGTGGATTTACAGCATGCAGAGAAGTGATTAATAGGATAGTGAAAATGATCTATAGAGAGGGGAGAAAAAAGTGTGGATATTACAAAATCTTTCATTAGAGATCATACTTCCTACCTGGAGACTTGTTGCGCATTCATGCCCTCTCAATGTTCTTTCATATCTGTCTTCCCTGTTATCTTCATTCTCAAATATATAAGAATAAGATAATTTCCCATTAGAACTGGCCTTTTGGGGAGTGGGGGCAGTGAGTGTTATTCAAGGAAAAGGATTTAGTATCTGGGGAAAAATTGGTGCTAATTAGACAGAAGTTACACATTCAAGTTAATGCTTGTGCTATGCAGGGCCCTCAGCTTTGTTCTTTTTCCTGTACGTTCAACGTTTGATCTCATACGTTGGATTGAAATGTTGGGTTTCTCTTTAATTGAGGGGCAGCCAGCTGAGACAGCTATGCTTTCAGATCCCTGTTTTGCATTTTCAATAGAACTTTTTCAGTCCAATGGCCCTGACTTCTTTTAACATCAAATGAAATATCTGATGCAGTTTCTTTGTTTGCTCAGGGTGGCCATTTTACTTTAACTGCATAGCCCAATTAAATCGGTTCTCTTCCCTGAATTCTAAAGGGAAGTCTTCAATTAAGGTCTTTCCCACTATTCTTCCTAATATTTTAATGTGGCTTTTTGACTAGAAGGTCAAGGTGAAGTATTTTTAGTAAATAGAAAATAAAAAGAAAGGCTTATAGAAGTAAGGCAAAAATGAGTAAATTGCACTATACTAAAAGGATGTGTTGTTTGTTTGTTTAATTTGTACCCATCTCTTCATTATTTTTACAAATAATTCAAGGTGGCAACTATGTCCAACATATCTCCCTCTTCCCATTTTCCCCACAACAAGAACCTTGTGAGGTGGGCCAGACTGAGAGAGAGAGTGACTGGGCCAGCTGACTTTCATAGCTAAGACGGGACTTGAACTCAAGATCTCCTGCTTTCTAACCTGGTGCCTTAACCACTCTGAAAACTTTTTTGCGGGGAGGGCAATCTGAGATTGACCACATTTATCACAAATATTTGCAATAGTGCAATACTACAGTGGAATTTCTGTCTGGAGAGTCAAGTTGATGTTTTGTGGTTAAAGGTAATGGGGAAATCTATATTCCTGTCTTCCCTTAGTCATGAAAGCCAATCAGGTGACCTTGGACCTTGAGTCATGCTTTCAGGTTGCTTTTTGAGAAGATATTAATAGACCACTTTCAAAAATGTTGCCAAGGAAATTTAGGGCCTGTTCATGTTGTCATCAGAAGTCAGAATTGATTCAGAATCCAACATAGCATGGCATGACAAAACTTCTGGGGGTTTTGGCTGGAACATTCATAGTTTGATAGCTAATTCTGCTGAAGACCCTCTTCTCACCAGAAAGAAAGAAAGAAAGAAAGAAAGAGAAAGCAGTCTGCATCTTCTGGTGTTCATGTGACATCGTGGTCTTGGTCCCTGCAGTCCTCAGCTATTGAAAATAATAATTAAATTTCTTGGTGAAAATCAGGCTCATCCCCATCTAGAACCCTATCTGGAACCCAGGGATTTAAAAATGGGTTGTTTTGAGATGATATATTGATATCTCCACGATTGCCTCTTGTTTCTCTCTAAATCAAAGTTTAAAGGAAGAAAAAGAGATTAGAACTTGATTAGATATTTTCTTGCTACATTTTCCTATAGATGAGCTTTATTGATTTATGGACATGTAGTTACACAGTGATGGGATATTGATGGGCAGAATTCATCCAAAGCATTTTGCAAAAGAAGAATTTGGATTATTGTGGTGTACAATGCAGCCAGATGGAGAAGAGCACTATTACACCAAAGCCTAGTATCTGAACAGCCTTCCTCAGTGGCATAGCTACCACTGGACCAAGCCAAGTCTTCCCTTGGCCTCTGCTCAAGCCGTGCCATTTAGAAATGTGCAGGGTGGAGATAATTAAGCAACCTATAGCCTAGTTTTTAACTGTTTAGGGTTGAATTTCAGGGGTAGTTGAATATAGTGCTAATGCCCTCCAGTGATTCGGAGTAGTTTTAATAGTCTTTTAATTGCTCCTATGCTTTTTCCATTCTATTCTGGAAAATAGCCTCGGATTTCAGTGCTGCCAGATATATTGGAACAAGAATGAAGTCTTCAGCTCTGAAACCTGTAGTGAGCAGATGGTAGAAATGCTTCCTTTATTTGCTCCACAAATTAACTCAATTCCAAAGGAGACAAATTTTCTGGCTACAGGTTATCAGCTTGCTTCATCCTTCACTCACCACCAAATATGTACATATAATAATCGAAGGACTTCAATGTGAGCATAGAAAGCCAGGGCTTTCTCAGGTATTGTCAGATTAGGTGTCAGTCCCTCTAGACTGTCAATAAACTGATGAGTTTTATTAGCATCCACGCACATACTTCTTCAGCAAAATGGATGCTGGCTGCCAACCACAAATTGGTATAGAACAAACGCTACCATTCTCAGCTCAAAACTTTACACAAAATTGTATAGTTAGGAAAGAGTTATTCTCCCCAAGTGCAAATGAAAACTGTATTTAAAAAGAATATTAAATAGGGACAGTTTAATTTTGAATGATCTCTTAAGGATCATAATGCATATAAAAATGTACATTATGCACGGTTGGGAAAGAAGAAATACAAAACTTCTAGCAGGTTCATTTTAATCACATAAAGAACTGAATATTGGGATCTCATAGACAGAGTCCTTTTTATTATCAAGTCTAGTTTTAAACACTCTAGGACCGTGATGGCGAACCTAGGGCACGGGGTGCCACAGGTGGCATGCAGAGCCATCTTGCTAGGCACACAAGCTGTTGGCCAACTTACCTCCAGCTGAGCATGCACATGCGATTGTGCATGCACGCATGTGTGATTGCAGAGTCCCAGCTGGACGTTGGGCATCCGCTGTGCATGCGTGTGATTGCAGCAGGAAATCCAGCTGGTCTTTGGAGCTCTCCTGCAAATGCACACGTGATTGTTCATGTGTGCCTGCACACAGCACATGTGCATTGCACATGCAAAAGCTGCTAGATGATGCAGTTGCACATGCAGCACACATGGAGCTGCATGCAAGTGTGGATGGCACATGCAAAGCACGTACTTTTCGGCACTCGATAAAGGTTTGCCACCACTGCCCTAGGAAATGTATTTGATGGAAGCCCTTCTGTTTATTATTTATAAGATCATCCTAAGTCTTATTTTCACATCCATCTCATCCCTCATGTCCTTCAACATCTAAGAGGACAACAACCCTGTTCATAGAAGGTCACCTAAGATGTCTCATTAGCAAATAGCTGTGCTTCAAAAGATGGCAATTCCTTGGACTACAGAACAGGCGTGAGCGATTCTAAACCCTTGGCATGGACCAGATACATCATAACAGTATGTTTTATTATTATTTATTATTATTATTATTCAATGCCACCAAAGAGAGGTAACATGCTGAAGTGACAATTTATACTGTATTTACCTTCACTTTGGGAAGCTGCTATTAATGCAGTCTTGTCAGGCTGAGAAATATGGCTTGCCAGGGAACAAGCCTCAGAGGTGAGATTGCTGAACCATTCAATTCGGTTGCCAGAGTCCCTATTACTTATCATAGCCAGCCACCTAAAGAATCTGATTAAATCTCTTCATTTGCATATTTTTGAATATGATACAGAGTGATCCCACAGATTCCCACAGCAATTGTTCATAATTGGCTAGGGTAGAATCCAATGTTTGTGCTGGGGCTTTTCATCATTGGCCATTTCATTATTTGTCTTTCAACTGGACTTGTATTATTCTTTTTTTAAAATGAAACCTACTTTGGATTAATCCTAGGATATGGAAAAGCAAGGACACAAATTGTTGAGGCAGTCAAATCAGCCCACTCATTTCAGATACCTTTGAACTAGAGAGTCAACCCAATTTAAGAAATCACACAGCATTATCTTATAGGTGTATTTTCCGAAATAAGTGGCATTGAGGGAAATGGGACTGAATTCAACAGGTGTCCAAGGGCTTGCATTCCTATCTCATTGGTTGCATGAGATTATAATGGTGTGTGGAAATCATCTTGGGGGACAAAGAGTCACAGCCAGGAGAACAATCAGATAAAAGGCAGTTTAGCCTGTAGCAGAAATGTGGGCATTATGAACATCTACAAAGGGACTAGTTGATTGGGATGTAAGGGAAATGGGAGAGAAATGTATTTTCAGGCTTGCAATAATGATGCCAGCCTTGCTTGCAAGAGAATCCAGACAGGACACATGTCCAGATGAACTAATACTACTTTATTGTAAGGTTACATTAACAAAATCTTAATGTAATTCCTGGAGCTGTTTGTTCTCTTAACTGTAACGTATTAAGCTACTAGAAGGAGCTGTCTTACAGGGCTCAGAACCAATTGATAATGGAATCAAAAATAAACTGTGTTAACAAAGGAAAGAGAGAAAAGGAAATGTTTTCCAAAAACAAAACAAAGCCTTCCAGAATGTTAACATCAACACTCTCTACTTTCACTACCCTTAAAAGGGGAAGCTTAAATTTGATTTAGAAGTAAGAACCATTCATAAAACCAGAGAACCACCTCAAAGCACAAAATCAAAATGAGTTTAGAGAACTGAATCTCAAATGGGTTTACATAACCCTGATTAAACAATCCATAGCACATCAAGACATAAGCCACGGTTCATACATCCTGCTAAGTCAAAACCAAGAAAGCTTCATTATGGTTCATTATGATGGGTAAAACTCAACCATGTCTACATCACATGGAGTTTCAGGAGTAGGCCTTCCTAATGCTTCTGCTGCATTAACTTGGATGAGGAAGTTTAATTGGCCAAAAGTGGATGAGGCATCGTGGAATTCAAAATTACTGAACTCAATTATAACTCCCCATACAAAAAATTAAGTCTCAATATGACTGCAGAATATTTAATCCCAATAAGAATAAAAATACGGCTGGCAAAGTAAAATTAGCTGCTCTGTCATGCCATGTGAACACAGCAGATTGCATCATACTCATGTCAGAAGCACCATCCCAGTTCAAAGGATTAGCTGGTGATGTCACTGTTGCCTGAGGGATGTCCAGTTGGGTGCTCCTATCATGTCCTCAGTAGGAGCTGGAGCAAAGCATGGGAGCTCACCCTGCCCCACGGCAGCACTCAGGTGTTATGACCCAGGTGGTCACAATTAGGCAAGCCTCCAGCGAGATCCTTGTTTCTCTTGGGAATGGTTATTATTTTTTTTTAATAATTTTTTTATTGATAATAACAAAACATAAACAAAAAACAATAAAAACAATATTTCACCCTGTGCTATACATAAGAAAGGAAGATTTGG